>LBNU01029676.1:80655-109274 GCA_014162995.1 Artemisia annua
GGGGGGGGGGGGGGGGGGGGCTTTGGCCCTCCTAAGATTCGGGGTTGATATTGTACATGTCTTAAAATTTAAAGGTACTTTTTGAAAATTTTGTGTTTGGCCCTCCCAAGAAATTTTGATCGGCCTCCCATCGAGAAACCAAAGGTAGTTTCGGTTGTTTTGTACTTGTGTACCGGTTTTTTAATTGACTCGGCTGAGCCATCGGGTCACGGTTCAACCGGTTTAACCGGCGGTTCAACTGGGTTTTTCATTCAAAATTGCCTTCCGGTCACCCGACCGGTTCACGGTTCAACCAGCCGGGTCAACCCTGGTTTTAAAACTAGTAGTGTTTGTATGGGAAAATGGACTACCAGATGGAGGAGTGAGAAAGTCTATTTGTTGTTGAGGAGTGGTGGGGTCAATTCATCACGTGATAGTAAAAGTTACAGTATTATTTTATTTATTTATTAATTATATTATTTGGTGATGGACCGGTTTTCTAACATTTGTGTTTTTAAAAGGAAATAATTGTATGACTCCTAATTTTAGTTTGGATCTGGGCAGTAAAAACTTATAAGAAGATGATTCTATTTTATAAGAAAGGTTTAACCGATTCATTTGAGATAGGATTTATTTGGACTATGAAGTTTCTGTTTATATATATTTGGCAAATTATAAGTTATTTAAAATTGAACGAGACGTGAAACTTGATTAAAGTGTATAAAATCTAATGCATTAGAAGAGTGTTAAAAAAAAGTTATGGTTTCGATAAAACAATCACATTTTTCAACAGGTTACTCATAGAATGGCAAACACTTTAATATGATTTTGTATGATTGTTTAGTTTTTCGCTAAGTATTTGTAGTCTTTAATAAATTTAAATTGCATCAAAATAGTGTTGGTTAAATAGGGTTTACAAGAGTTCCTAGAACAGGGTTAAGATAATCAATGAGTAGGATATTCACTTGAAATCGTGGTATCACTTTCCAATAGAAACTATTCGACCCTATGCCTGGGTTACACGAATATCTCTATGGGATAAGACCAAGTGATGTTCTTGTTTTAGGCACAAAGCAAGAACAAGATGCGTATTTAGTGTTTAGGGTTTGATGTTAATCGTTACCATGCAGAATGTTATGACATCTATTTATAATTGAGAATACTCAAACCCTAGCCCATAGAATTATGTATAATTAACAGCCCATTAATTATAACATAATACTTTCCATAATATTAGGATTCAGTAGTTAAAACCGAGCAGTACTTTGAATCAGCAGAATCTAGCAGAGTCTAGCAGCAGATTCAACTATCAGCAGAATCTACTACTAGCAGCAGATTCTACTAGCATAACCACTATTGAGTCAAGAAATTCAGTGACCAAATGGGTGTACAACTGTACACTCCGTACCTCCAAACCCATTACCAGATGTGAATTAATCCCTCAAGTGCACTAAATTTTCCAACAATCCTCCCCAAATTTAGTTCACTTCCTTTGCATGAAATAATAAACATTAAACAAAACAAGTGCATAAATGAAAATATCCTGAGGATTGAATTTCCATCTTAGTACATATACTTTCAAATATTCGTGAATCAGGGTGTTCTAAGAATTGAACCCATCAACCCATTTGAATACCTGATAATAAATACATACAAGTTTTCAAACACTAAAATACTCCTGACACTATACAAGCCATGTGTCCATATCCAATTCATAAATGTTGTAAAAGCTAAAAGTCCAAAAGCTTCCTGAAGCGGCAAAACTTCAACATTTACATAGGTGGTTCCTCTTTATTCATGCTCCTGCTAAGCACTTTGTCAAAGAAATTAACCATTGAGAAGTAAAGACTTCATCCTCCTTTTCCAGCAGGTAACAAACACAACCTTGGGATGTAATATAAAACATGTGCTTCAGTCCACTAAATGTTCAGCTTTTCACATTGAACTCAGCTTCCAAGTTTCCTTAGAAGGGAGTTGGGTGTCTTTGCATTCAGTGACTAAGTTGGACTTAAACCCATCCCTTTAGCATACTTTAAAACCAAGTCTCTAGCTAAACCCTTCGTCAAGTGATCAGCTAAGTTTTGTTGAGATCTAACAAACTCTATAGATACCACCCCATTCATGATAAGCTCACGAATCATGCTATGCCTGACACCAAAGTGTCTAGACTTCCCATTGTACATCTGGCTATAAGCCTTTGCCAATGTAGCAACACTATCACAACGGATCGAAATAGGTGCTATAGGTTTAGGCCACAATGGAATCTCAAGAAGCAAGTTTCTCAACCATTTAGCTTCTTTACCAGCAGCAGTTAAAGCCACAAATTCAGATTCCATGGTTGAACTAGTAATGCAAGTTTGTTTCTTGGATGCCCAAGAAATTGCACCTCCACCAAGTAGGAATACCCAGCCACTGGTAGACGAATTGTCTTCAGTGTTATTGATCCAACTTGCATCAGTGTATCCTTCTAATACAGAAGGATAACCAGTATATGAGAGACTACAATCCATAGTTCTCTTCAAATACTTAAAAACCCTCTGAATTGCTTGCCAGTGATGAGCACTAGGATTACTAGTATACCTGCTCAGTTTACCCACTGCAAAAGCAATATCAGGCCTTGTACAAGTCATGGCATACATCAAGCAGCCAATAACCCTAGAATACTCAAGTTGAGATACAACTTTGCCAGTATTAGGCATTAGTTTCTCACTTGCATCCATAGGAGTACTCACTGGAGTACAATCATTCAATCAAAGTAATTAAATTTCTTCAATACCTTCTCAATATAATGAGATTGAGAGATAGAAATCTTGTTACTTTCATGTTTACTCCTAATACCAAGGATAACATCAGCCTCCCCCATATCCTTCATGGAGAACCTTGATGACAAAAATTCTTTTGTAAGATCAACTTGATTTTGGTTAGTGCCAAAGATCAGCATGTCATCAACATATAGACAAATGATGACTCCTTTACCAGATTCATCAAATTTGCTATATGCACATTTGTCAGCCTGGTTAAGTAAATAACCACTAGACAAAACCACTTCATCAAATTTTTGATGCCATTGCTTAGGTGCCTGTTTTAGTCCATAAAGAGACTTAATTAGTTTACACACCTTGTTTTCATTGCCAGGCATGATGAAGCCCTGAGGTTGGTTCATGTAAACCTCCTCATCTAAGTCACCATTCAAGAAAGCTGTCTTCACATCCATCTGATGAATAACCAGATTGTGAATTGATGCCAAAGCAATTAGCAATCTTATGGTACTGATACGAGCCACAGGGACATAAGTATCAAAATAGTCTATTCCTGACTTTTGTTTAAAGCCTTGAATAACTAGTCTTGCCTTGAACTTTTCAACAGTTCCATCTACCTTCATTTTCTTTTTGAAAATCCATTTGCAACCTAAAGGTGTGCAACCAGGTGGTAGATCAGTTAACACATAAGTGTTGTTGCCCATGATGGAGTCCATCTCATCATTTATTGCTTCTTTCCAGAAAGCAACATCCTAGGACTTCATTGCTTCTTCAAATGTTTTGGGATCATCCTCAATAATGAAGCAATATGAGTATTGGTCAGAGACCTCACTCCTTGTACCTTCAATTAAGTATAATTGAAACTCAGGTCCAAATGACTTTGGAGTCCTCACCCTATTGCTCCTTCTGAGCTCAGGTTCAGGTTGTTGTTCCACAACCTCAGCAGGAACCTCAGCAGAAACCACATCAGGTTCTTCTGAAGCACCATTGTCATTGGTTCCATTTGGAATCCTTTGACTTGGTCTAGGGATAGATGAAAATCTATTCTCATCAAAGAGTGCATCCCTTGATTCAATTATAGAGTTAATTGAAACAGATTCATTAGGTTCAATGACATAGAACCTATATGCCTTGGAATGCTCAGCATATCCAACAAAGATGCATTCAATGCCTCTTTCACCAAAAATTTTCTGCTTTGGATCAGGGAGTCTTACAACAGCCCTACAACCCCAAACCCTGAGAAAGTTCAGGTTAGGTTTTCTTTTTGTCCAGATTTCATAAGGGGTTATATTGTTCCTTTTATTAGGAACCCAATTTAATAAATAGCAAGCTGTTAATATAGCTTCACCCCAAAACCCTTGACTCAGCCCTGAATAGGACAACATGGAATTAACCATCTCCTTCAGCACCCTGTTTTTCCTTTCAGAAATACCATTTTGCTGAGGTGTATAGGGAGCAGTCGTTTCATGGATTATACCAACAGACTGAAAATACAGAGTATCCATGTACTCACCTCCCCTATCAGTCCTAAATCTTTTGATTAAAGAACTTTGTTGCAATTCAACTTCAGTTTTAAATACCTTAAATTTATCTAATGCTTCATCCTTAGTATGTAATAGATAAACATAACAAAACCTAGAAGCATCATCAATAAAAGTCACAAAGTATTTCTTATTCCCCAAAGAGGGAGTAGCATGCAAATCACATAGATCACAATGAATCAGTTCCAACACTTTAGTTTCACGTTTTACACTTTGAAAAGGTTTCTTAGTTATCTTATTCATCATACAAGTTTTACACTTTTCAGTGTCCATGTCAAATGCTGGGATTAACCCATCCTTAGACATATCTTGCATCCTTTTAAAATGTACATGGCCAAGTCTAGCATGCCATAAGTTTGAATCATATAGTTTTGAGGTTGACATAAAAGCAGAATTATCAATATCATGAACAATATTAAGCCTGAACATTTGATTACACAAATAGCCAAAACCAATAAACACACCATGTTTAGATAAAACAAACTTATCAAATTCAATAACTTGTTTGTAACCACAATTATTCAAAACACTACTAGAAACCAAATTCTTTCTAATATCAGGAACATGTTAGACATTAAACAAAGAAACAATCTTTCCAGAACTAAACTTCAAATCCACTCATCCTTTTCCATGCACTAGAGCAGTTGACTCGTTTCCCATATGAAGAATAGAACCATCATTCATTGACTCATAGGTCTTGAACCAGCTTCTATCTTTACACACATGAATTGTTGCACCAGAGTCAACCCACCAAGCAACATCATCATCCTGCACAAAGTATATTTCAGATATATATGTAACATAATAAATCTCAAAAGACTTATTAAATATATTCTGACCTTTCAGAGATTTGGTATTACCATTCCCAGATCCACTTGTGCCTGATCCATTGGATTTTTTTCCAACTTTACCACCCTTGCAATCTTTCCTGAAGTGTCCAGGTTTCCCACACTTCCAACAAGTCACTTTTGGTTTCTTGTTAAGATCATCTTTGGTGTTATCATGATGCTTACGCTTGCCCTTGTTGTCATTGTTCCTGGAGGAGTTGTTATGCTCCACCATATTGACAACTGATGGACCAGTAGCATTGCTACTCTTTGGCTTGTCAATGTCTTGTGCTTTGAGTGATTCCTCAATGCGCAAGTGACTGCCCAACTCAACAAGAGTTAACTCCTCCTTCTTATGCTTAAGCATATGCTTGAAATCTTTCCAAGAAGGAGGTAGTTTATCGATGATACAAGAGACTGAAATAGCCTCATCCATGTTCATCTTGTGTTGTGTGAATCGACCAAGTATACTAAGAAGTTCATTGTATTGTTCCATGACAGGTCTAGAATCAACCATTTTGTAATTGTTAAAATTACTTACAAGGAACTTCTTACTTGATGCATCCTCAGCCATATACTTGGCTTCCAAGGAATCCCATAGTTCTTGAGAAGATTCAACATTCTGATAAATAACAAACAGAGAATCAGACATACCATTGAGGATTAAACCTCTGCAGACATAATCATCATTCTCCAACTTGCTTCTGACCCTAATTTGTTCCACAGTAGCATCATCTCCATAATCTTCAGGAATAGCAGTGGTAAGAACATACACCACATTCATGCTTGACAACAAGAAGTGCATCTTCTTCTGCCATCTTCTGAAATCAACACCTTCAAACTTTTCCAACTTGGAAAAGTTAGTTGCCATGCCTCATAGCAGCAGCCATTGATTATCACTAATAGTTTCTATTGATTGTTGGTTAAATAGGGTTTACAAGAGTTCCCAGAACAGGGTTAAGATAATCAATGAGTAGGATATTCACTTGAAATCGTGGTATCACTTTCCAATAGAAACTATTCGACCCTATGCCTTGGTTACACGAATATCTCTATGGGATAAGACCAAGTGATGTTCTTGTTTTAGGCACAAAGCAAGAACAAGATGCGTATTTAGTGTTTAGGGTTTGATGTTAATCGTTACCATGCAGAATGTTATGACCTCTATTTATAATAGAGAATACTCAAACCCTAGCCCATGGAATTATGTATAATTAACAGCCCATTAATTATAACATAATACTTTCCATAATATTAGGATTCAGTGGTTAAAACCGAGCAGTACTTTGAATCAGCAGTACTTTGAATCAGCAGAATCTAGCAGAGTCTAGCAGCAGATTCAACTATCAGCAGAATCTACTACTAGCAGCAGATTCTACCAGCATAACCACTATTGAGTCAAGGAATTCAGTGACCAAATGGGTGTACACTCCGTATCTCCAAACCCATTACCAGATGTGAATTAATCCCTCAAGTGCACTAAATTTTCCAACAAATAGAGCATTTTTGTTTCCTTTAATCAAACCCGACCTGCTTTATTTCACGTTACACTAAATAAAAAACTATGGCTTAATTCCCCATGTGATCATATTTTCTGGCCCCACCACTAGTTTCCGACTTTCGGCCCCCCACTAAATTTTTTCAAGTTCCGTCTATGCACAAGTTAATCACACCAAAAAGACTTAGAACTTCATATAAAAGTATATTTTTCTGTACTTTTGTGTGAGTCACTGAATTCTTTTTCTTGAATCTCTATGTTCTTTTAGTATGCTTAACTTGTGCTCTGGCCACTAGGGTTGAGCAAACCACCCGAACGGACCGGACCAGAATGGACCAACCATATTCGGTCCGGTCCTCGGTCTCAGCTTTTAGGCTAATTCGGTCTCGGTCGGTTCGGACCACAAACCGACTATTTTGCCTTGTTGGACCGGACCGACCGATACCGAACCGGATCAACCACATTCGGTCCGGTTCTCGATCTCAGCTTTTGAGCTAATTCGGTCTCGGTCTTGATCGGTCCGATCCGAGACCGATGCTCAGCCCTACTAGTAGCCATAACATGGAAAAATCTTTTTAAAATTTCTAAAAAGGAAAAGTTAGGATGTTGGCTTTACACAATTATCATGATGGCATTATTTATGATTTGTTGTATCTAGCATTTAATAGGGTAGAGACCTCGTACCAAAAGCCAAAAACCCTTTACATATCTCCTCCTCCTCCTCAACTCAAGGTTTACACTTTCATCTCTTTCAATATCTATATTAGGGTTTCTCAATAACCATCAATGGGCAACAACAAAAAAGAACAACTAGACATGTCCGATCTCAGCGCCAATCTTCCAGCAGCCGCCGCCGGTACTTTCACTTCACAAACAACCTTTTTATCAAGATTTAAATGTTTTTTTAATGTGTTTATTTGTTTTTTTGTTTTGTAGCTCTTAGTGCTGAAGACCGTGCTGGACTTGTTAATGCTCTTAAGGTAGTTTTTGTGAATCTGTTTATGATGCTTTTGTTTTGGGGCAGAATAAGTCGATTTTTAAGGGGGTGTTTGTTTAAGCTTATTTTTGGGCTTATGTTTTTCAAACTCTATTTGTTTGCTTATTATGAGACTTACGGACTTTATATAAGCTTATTATGTCATAATAAGCTTATTTAAGCCCATAAGCTTAAAATTAAGCTAGAAAATTGGGCTTATGAAACATTCGCCGAAACCTCAAAAACTCATAACCCCCAAAATAAAGTTACACAAATACCCCTTAATAGTGCTATTTGAGACCGAATTATAAGCAGGTGTTTGTTTTAGTTTTTCTTTTTGGCTTATTTTGGGTGGCTTGTTTTCTAACTTATGAGTTTATTTTATGGTTTTTGTAGTAAGTTTTAAGTTAGGATTACAAAAAAAGAACTGGGCGTATGAAAATATGCCGAAGGAAATAACCTCGTGAACCCTGACAAAAAAGCTAAAACAAACACCCCTGAAAGTGCGGTGTTTGAGATTGCTTATTTGTTTTTAGCAAAGCCAGTTTTATGTTATCCATACTGCATATGCGTATATGTAAAATAAACAGATTTTAATAAGCAGGTAGGGAGCTGCCTATCTCAAAATGCTTATATGAGATGATGTTGAAATTATTTTACGGCATCATATTTTGCCTAAAACCTTTTTCTAATTGAATTTGATAAAAAAGTGTCAACAAATTATAATATTTTCAAGTATTATTGCATTACTTCATAGAATAAGCAAATCCATACACTATTTCCTTAAGTACTTACTTCTAAGCAGAAAAAAAAAAAGCAATCATAAACATTCCCTTACTGTTATATCTACCCTAAAAACCTTAAAACATGTATTACATATGCAAACGGGCTGTCCAATTATTTCTTTATATACTAATGAAAGATGATTTATATATTTTTTATGTCATAAGCAATCCCAAACACTTTATATGAAGTGTATATTTTAAAGTCGCAGATAAGCAGAAAATAGCAAATACGAAGCAAAGTTACTGTACAGTTTAATTTTATTTACGATGATTTTGTGTGTGCAGGATAAGCTTCAAAATCTAGCTGGACAACATTCGGATGTTCTTGAGAATTTGACTCCAACTGTTAGGAAGAGAGTTGAGGTTTTGAGAGGCATCCAGGTATGGATCTTTATTTACAGTTGATAATTACTACTGTTGATATGTTCTATTATGTTTAACTTGATCTGTATTAAAAGATTGTTGTGCTGTTTAATTATTGAGGTTTGCTGTTTCATGTGGCTGGTTTAACAAGTAAATACTGTTTTTAAAGGTTTTGAACTTCTTAATGTTTAAATCTTACTTAAAGTATAAGTTAGATTTCAGACTCTGAATTTTCGGGAGAGAATAGTATGATCGATAGTGTAAGATTTTTGAAAAATTGCTATAGCTGGTAGTATTTATTGATGACGTGTCTGGTATGGGAGTGCGGCTACTTGCTTTTATAGATATATAGATGTAGCATGCTGTAATATCAGGTTCGGGTAACAGTTCAAACCAGAATATGGCGGCTTACATTAATACCAGATTATTTATTATTAATTATGTAAATAGCAGAGTATTTACATGGTACTTCATGTTGTCCACCGTACTTGATTGATGTGTCAATTGTCCACCTAGGAGCAAGTCTCTAATGTTCGACGTGGTTCTCATTTTGTTGGAAACAGCTCAATTTTTGAGGGGGTGGTGTGTTTACTTGCTACCGTTTCTTTCTTCATTTTATAGCTTTAAAGTTGGGATTATTGATTTAAAGTCTCAAGTGAAACATAATGGAGTTAAGATTCTAGTTGACTAAGCTATAGGGTATGCTTATACTTTAATTGTTATAGGTTATAACAACTTATAAGTTCACATGCATAACCAGTTGCTTTTGTCACACTGTAGTTTTATATATCTGTGCATATACATCATTAGTAGTTGGATAATTACTCTTATATTACTTAAAGCTAACTGGTTTGTATGCTTTATCATATGCAGAGTGAACATGATGAGATAGAAGCAAAATTTTTTGAAGAGAGAGCAGCACTGGAACGAAAATACCAGAAACTGTATGAGCCACTATATTCAAAGGTTTGGGCGTAGTATTCTACTTCTTTTTAACTTGCATATCTGGTCATCGTGGGACTGGCATTTATTCAATTACTACATTTACTTTACATGCTGAATTTGTAGCCATTGTGGGGTAGGAGGGTATATGAGTTGTCACGGGTGCAATATGTATGACAACTTAGTTGGCGTGACAATGCTGGCTACTGATGTGCCTAAGTGAACTTTTTGAAAATTTCTCTCATGATTGACCCTTACCAAGGCGCATCCACATCTTGCAATAGGACGGATATCGGGAAACAATAAGATGGAATAGTAAATACTTTGAACAGTACAAACAGAAACAAGTTAATTGTCATGTGAATGATATCGGCATTAACAGAATGAAAGATTACATAAGAAAAGTGTTGTTTGACAAAAAAACGCATTTACATCATTTCAAGAGGCTAAGTCAGGCATAACAATCTGAACTTCTCACATGTTGTTTGAATGCTTGTATACTGTACTTGTTTTGCCCATCCATCTGGCATGTGTTGCATGCAGGTATTATGAGAGCTTTGAGGTATAACATGTGTCCATAAAAAAGACCTGAGACCTAGTTTTGAGTTTTATAATTATACACAGAACTGTTGTCAAAGCTTAGGTACAAGATAGGTGTACTAGTTAGCTGCTGACATAGGCTTTGGACATGATTTTTTGTGGCTGTTCCTTTTTATGTATACTGAAGTTATAATTTCTTGAAACTGCAGAGATATGATATAGTGAATGGTGTTGTTGAGGTTGATGGAGTGAAGGATGAAGCTGAAACTGGCGCGACAGATGACAGTGCCAAAGAAGGTAAAATACTCTCCATAATCCTATATGACCTTTACTTGTATTTCTAATGTGGCTTTCGCCCTTTTCTTATGTGTATGTAACCTACTTCATTATTTTGAACAATTTTTTAGAGAAGGGTGTGCCAGATTTTTGGTTAACTGCAATGAAGACCAATGAAATATTGGCAGAGGAGGTATGTACCTGATATTTGACATATCCATGGGTTATTCATGGCTTTTACGTATCTTCTGTTTACTGATTTTGATTTTGGCACTATCATCAGATCTCAGAACGAGATGAAGAAGCTCTCAAATATCTAAAAGATATCAAGTGGTGCCGGATGGATGACCCCAAGGGTTTCAAGCTTGAGTTCTTTTTTGATACCAATCCATTTTTTAAGAACTCTGTTTTAACTAAAGTGTATCATATGGTTGATGACGATGAGCCAATTTTAGAGAAGGCAATAGGGTAAGTATTTATATATTTATATTTCAGTTCACATGTTTTAGCATACATCCTTAAAGCTTATGATATGCTTTGTACGTTTCAGAACAACCATTGAATGGCTACCGGGGAAATGTTTGACACAAAAGATCTTAAAGAAGAAGCCAAAGAAGGGATCAAAGAATGCTAAACCTATCACAAAGACTGAAGATTGTGAAAGTTTCTTCAACTTCTTCAACCCTCCACAAGTGCCTGAAGATGAGGACGATATTGATGAAGAGGAGGTAATATCTTGTTTCGACACACATATTGTGGCCGCGGCTGAAACATGTTTTAACCATTATGAATCTGTTAATGGCAGGCTGAAGAACTTCAGAATCAAATGGAGCAAGACTATGACATTGGGTGAGTGGTACAAATTATGATTTATATTAACATCTGAAGTATCTCTCAACCTGACATGTTGGTTTTACCGTTAATGTAGTTCAACCATACGAGACAAAATTATTCCTCATGCTGTTTCTTGGTTTACGGGTGAGGCTGTCGAGGAGGATGAGTTTGATGGTTTAGAAGAGGAAGACGATGATGACGACGACGATGATGAAGAAATGGATGATGATGAAGACGAAGAAGATGATGATGACGAAGAGGATGAAGAAGATGAAGAGGAAAGCAAGAGCAAGAGGAAAACAAAGGTGAAGTTTGTGTATATTTTTTACTTTTTAAAGTTCACGGTTTTAAACTTCAAGATATACTAAAATATCTGTTTTATATTCTGTTTCATGTACTCTTGCAGCCTTCTGCACGAAAGGTTAGAATATGAGCATGTTGTGGTTTCTTCCATAGTTGGTAATTGCGACCCGTTTACTAAAACGGGTCGATTTGGGTTGTGCTATACTGACGGGTCAAATGGGGTTAAGCTCAAGGGTTAAACTAAGAAGAAAACGGGACAAATGGTTATTCATTTGTATAATTCACTTTCTGTAATCATATTTAGCAACATTATCTAATCCATATCTTTCTAAACATAAAGAAATTTGTAGGCCCACAATTGACTATGACCCATTTGACTCGGTTATTGATCCGTCCATTTTGCCACCTATGGTCTCTTTTGCACAATTGTTGGATTGATTTGATAGATATGGTTTTACAAGTTAGATGTTGTGTCTGTACTGCAGAAGGGAAGCATCCCAAACGCTGGCCCTGGCGGAGAAGAACGACCTCCAGAATGCAAGCAACAATAGCTCTGGAGGATGCAAAAGGCGTGGTCTGCAGTTATGGTTGATGGTTTGGACGTGTCGGTTTGAGATATTTGGCCTATATTTGTTTTCAATTATTTTTTCTTTTGTGTATGGAGTTCTACATTGATCGGTTCAAATTTTAAGTTTGTGTTATTAGGTCACAATATTGAAGTGTTAAAAAGGTATAAATATGTATGTTTCGTCTCATTTTGCTGGGCATGTTCCAGAACTGGTGTACCATTTTTGCTTCAACCGTTGAATGTGCAGCATTGCATTACTGTGCAGTCTTGCTATGAAGATAGTAATTTTGATTCACGATGGTATTACCGTAACATGTGTGAAGGTCTTGAAATTATAAGTGTGGGTTGATGATGTTTGCGGTTTCTGCATCATGGTAACTAGTTATATTGAGGTCATTGGTAGCTAATGGCTGATTATGTGTTTAGATGGAGTTTGGGTGTGTGTTGAATATGGCCAAACAAAAAGTGACTTTGGCTTCTGGACGCTACGACAGCTCCTTAATGGTGATTATATCTGTGGCCTGGATACTTAAGTCAATGAGAACATAAACTAGTTTCAATACTTTTAAATAGGGGTGAGCATCGGGCCGGTCCCGACCCGTCCCGACCCGAAACCAATTGATCCCGAAGCCGAATGTCTCGAAAACCAAAACCGAATCCCGAACCGAAAACCAAAACCGAATCCCGAAACTAGTCGGTTTTGTTTGTATTTTTTCTGTTTTTGGCCTGTCCCTACCCGAAACCGATTGTGCCGAGTCCCGAATGTCTGAAAAACCAAAACCGAGTCCTGACCCGAGTGTGGTCGGTTCGGTTTTGGGACACTCGTTTTCGGTCGGTTTTTTTCAGGATTTCAGGATTCGGTCGGGATTGCTCACCCCTACTTTTAAAAGTTGGGAGTGATATTTTATATTGATTTTATAGACTTGTACGATTTGAATATACTTGTGAACACTTCACGGTAGGGCTGAGCATAATAGACCGTGGACCGGACCGAACTGAGAAACCGGGCCAAATTGGACTGCACTTAACGTATTTTGGTCCGGTCTTCGGTCCGCCTTTTTCCTTATATTCGGCCTTGGTTTGATCCGCTCGGGTTTGGTCTTACACAAAACCGGCAATTATGCTTTTGTTGGACCTGACCAAATAGACGAATCGGACCGCACTGACCTGGACCTGCAACGAACAGTTCGATCCGGTCCGCGTTCCGGTGTTTTGGATCAAATCAATTTTTCGTCTAGCCTGGTTCTGGTCAGCCCGTCCGGTTTTCAGACAATGCTTAGCCTTACTTCACGGGCACCAAACACAATTTAAACTATATCTATCACCATTTTAATGGGAAGATTATGCATCGTTGAATGTTTACATTTAGTTATAAACTAGTTATAATGCCCGCGCACGCGGGGGTTTTTAATTTTTTTTTTTGAATGTTATATTTTTATTTATTAAAAAATAAATAATTTAATATTTGTTTTGTTTGATTTATGATTTTTAATTATAGTTTTTTATTATTAAAGATAATTATTAAAAAGTTTAATCCTATTGTTAATTTTATCTTATTTATATTTTTTATATTTATCTTCTATTTGTGTAGTATATGAACAGAACGAATTTATAAATTTATAAATTTATAAATTAAAAAATAATAGTTAAAATAGTACCTAATAAAGAAATAATTTTTTTTTTTTTTTTTTTTTTTTTTTTTTTTTTTTTTTTTTTTTTTAAAAATAAATTTTTTTTNTTGATGGTTTAGAAGAGGAAGACGATGATGATGACGACGACGATGATGAAGAAATGGATGATGATGAAGACGAAGAAGATGATGACGACGAAGAGGATGAAGAAGATGAAGAGGAAAGCAAGAGCAAGAGGAAAACAAAGGTGAAGTTTGTGTATATTTTTTACTTTTTAAAGTTCACGGGTTTTAAACTCCAAGATATACTAAAATATCTGTTTTATATTCTGTTTCATGTACTCTTGCAGCCTTCTGCACGAAAGGTAAGAATATGAGCATGTTGTGGTTTCTTCCATAGTTGGTAATTGCTCCCCGTTTACAAAAACGGGTCGATTTGGGTTGTGCTATACTGACGGGTCAAATGGGGTTAAGCTCAAGGGTTAAACAAAGAAGGAAACAGGACAAATGGCTATTCATTTGTATAATTCACTTTCTGTAATCATATTTAGCAACATTCTTTCTAAACATAAAGAAATTTGTTGGCCCACAATTGACTATGACCCATTTGACTCGGTTATTGATCAGTCCATTTTGCCACCTATGGTCTCTTTTGCACAATTGTTGGATTGATTTGATAGATATGGTTTTACAAGTTAGATGTTGTGTCTGGACTGCAGAAGGGAAGCATCCCAAACGCTGGCCCTGGCGGAGAAGAACGACCTCCAGAATGCAAGCAACAATAGCTCTGGAGGATGCAAAAGGCGTGGTCTGCAGTTATGGTTGAGGGTTTGGACGTGTCGGTTTGAGATATTTGGCCTATATTTGTTTTCAATTATTTTTTCTTTTGTGTATGGAGTTCTACATTGATCGGTTCAAATTTTAAGTTTGTGTTATTAGGTCACAATATTGAAGTGTTAAAAAGGTATAAATATGTATGTTTCGTCTCATTTTGCTGGGCATGTTCCAGAACTGGTGTACCATTTTTGCTTCAACCGTTGAATGTGCAGCATTGCATTACTGTGCAGTCTTGCTATGAAGATAGTAATTTTGATTCACGATGGTATTACCGTAACATGTGTGAAGGTCTTGAAACTATAAGTGCGGGTTGATGGTGTTTACTTTTTCTGCATCATGGTAACTAGTTTTATTGAGGTCATTGATAGCTAATGGCTGATTATGTGTTTAGATGGAGGTTGGGTGTGAATGTTGATTATGGCCAATCGAAAAGTGACTTAGCTTCGGGGTGCTACGACATCTCCTTAATGGTGATTATGTCTGTGGCCTGGATGCTAAGTCAACGAGAACATAAACTAGTTTCAATACTTTTAAAAGTTAGGGAGTGATATTTTAGATTGATTTTATAGACTTACACGATTTGAATGTACTTGTGAACATTTCTCGGTAGGGCTGAGCATAATAGACCGCGGATCGAACCGAACCGAGAAACCGGACCAAATTGGACCGACCAGACTGAACGTATTTTGGTCCGGTCCTCGGTCCATCATTTTCCTTATATTCAGCCTCTGTCCGGTCCGCTTCGGTTTGGTCTTACGCAAAAACTGCCATTATACTTCGGTTCGGTCCACGGTCCGATGTTTGAATCAAATCAATTTTCGGTCCGGTCGGGTTTCAAACTCTACTCAGCCTTACTTCGGGTTTCAAAATAACTTGTTTGGTAACTGTGTTTGAAATGTGATTCATGTGAATGTGATTTTGTTTTAATCTAAACATAATCGTTGAATGTTTACATTTAGGGGTGCTTGGTAGGGAGGTTAAGGGGTAGGGAATGGGTAAGGTATTCAACGCTCTGTTCTCAAGTCTAAATTTTAAAGAATGGAAGGGGACGGGATGGGAAGGGGAAAGTAAGGAATGACATGGTGAGGAAATTGGTTATTTATTTTTGTGTTCTTGAGTTTATTTTTTAAATAGCAAGGAAAGGATAGGAAGCTAGCTAATTACTAATATACCCTCAAAACCAAAACTATATAAATTAGTTAATTGATTTTGCGATTATACAGCAATAAATTATTAGTAATTCGCTTTGTAGAATCGTAGCAATAAATTATTAAATGTGACCCATGTGATCCTGTTTCTTCATAGACAAAGTAAGAAATGACTGCAGCGAATAATGTTTGCTGGACGAAAGTTTCTTATAAAACGTGCAGTAAAAATTGAGGATATATATGTAATTTTACAAAAGCCCATGATTTAATTAACTCTCTTCCCTTCCTAATCCCCCCAATATTGGGAGGAAGAGAATGATACACAAAAAAATCATAATTTCCCTCCCTTCACCCTTCCCGTCTACTTTTCCCTCCCTGAAAAACTTAAGACAACAATATTTTTAATTTCCCTTCCATCCCCTTCAATTCCATTAAAAAAATAACTCGAGAATCAGAGCGTACCTCGCACTCATAGTATTGTGCTTGGTTAGTTGAGTGGCAAAGGGATTGATTACCCCGTAGTGGGTAATCAACCATTATAGAGTAAATTGTGGGGTAAGGTATTTGATTACCCACCTCACTCATTATCTTGTTCATTTCTTTTTCCTTTCCTTTCTCCACTTTGAACAATCGGGCCCTCAGTTAAATTTTACATCAATACAAGTTACTGTATTTTTTAGCAAGGTTTTCAAATAAAACAAAAAACCATAATAAATTCTTTTTAGTGGGGGGTTTACCCAAACACTCCCTCAACCACATTCGCATTTTAAACACAGTTTCCAAACACCCCCCGAAATCCCACAAACAACGCCCCCCCTATTATATAACAAGAGTTTCACCAACACAATGAGGTCAGGGTTAGGGTTTTGGTTCTCAAAAAAAAAAAAATAAAAAAAAAATAAGGAATCACTCAGACAAAAATCATAGAAATGAGGCAGTACGAGGAACATCAAAATGGTTTTTTTTAAGGTTGTTGCCGCCTCTTACTGTCAATGATTTTCCTTAAACCCCAACAAATCTCAACAACCTTAATTTGTGTTTGTGTGTGAGAGTGAAATAAAGATACTACTATGTGTTTTTATAAACATAAACAAACACCAACAACACCATCATCAACTTCATTCACCTTTTGTTACGGAGTAGTATTATTTATTTATGGGGCAGTGATGATATTAATGAATGAGTTTTTTTTTGTCTGAGTGAATTGAACAAAGTTTGAGATTGGCCGTATCTTGGCGTGGTAATTTATTTATTTTGCAGCCATGGCGGTTTTATCCTCTTTGTTTGATGCTTTTTTTCTTACAGATCTGAGCCTCCTGAAATCATTTTCAATTTTCATAATCTGTTTTTTTTCCAGTTTTTTACATTATATTTTACTACTTTTCTATTTGTGTTATAAAGATTTGGAATGGACTTGTGGTTTGAAACCTTGATTCAGATAAGTTAAAAGAAGGTCTTTGTAAATAGTTAAAGTTCTGTTAAGGGTGTTAGGCCAGACTTCTTTCAACCATATGGCTAAAGGGAGTGGTGTTGAACGGGTCACCATCTCCTTTCACTTTCTCTTACCTTTCACCCATTTTAGTCACCTTCCTCTCACCTTTTATTGGGAAGTGATTGGCACACTCTCAAAAGTTATTGGCACACTCAACTGTACAAACTGTTAAAGCAGGATATACGTAAAGTACAAATGTCTAATGCATTAAATAGAGTGTGCCAATAAATTTTAAGAGTGTGCAAATCATTCCCCTTTATTAAAGGTTAAAAGGGCAAATTTGCCACTATAAATATATGAAAAGGTCAAATTTGCCACTTAATTTTTAAAGAGACCATATTTGCCACTAGATTTACCACTCCTCTCATTTAACTTGCTGACTAGGAATCTTAGGAGTCTATATGGCAAATGTGTTTGATGACATGGACCATAATTTCCCGCCAAAACAGAAATGGATCAAGAAGATGGATCGGCAACTGAAGTGTATAATGAAAAAGCCCTAAATTGAACATTACCATCACATAAGGGCTATCCTCTCAATCAAGATCAGGTATTTTTCTACCTTTCACCATTGATAACCATGAATGAATTACAAAGGATCTTTAATCAATCTATCAATTTCCTTAACTAATTTAAGAATTAGTGTGTCATGTACTTTAGGGTTTATAAATCCATCTAAAAAACATGATTTATAAACAAAAATTGTTAAAAGATTATAAGGGAATCAAACTGTTAATAGTTTAGAATGATATATAGTCCTCACAAATGCTTTATATATGCGTTAAACAACTCCTGTATTGATTTTTTTTAACCATTAATCCATCTTACTGGTTCAAGGCTTTCTTCAACACATATATTAAGTGTGATGCCAATCAAAATAATGATTGTGAGGCATTTAATGGAGTTGAAAAAATTATAGAGGCAAGGCATAAGGCTATATATAGCCTATCTGAAGTTATAAGGAAGTTTGTTATGCAAAGACTTGGTGATAGAAAAAAAATTGGTCAAAAATGAGACCATGAATTTGGTCCTGAAATCATAAAGAAATTAGAGAAAGAAGGTAAGTTCTATCACCAATGGGAAATTATATTTAATGGTGATGATGCATATGAAGTCTCAATTGGTTTGTATCAACATGTTGTTAGACTACTTGCTACAGAGTGTTCATGTGGGAGGTGGCAGCTAAGTGGAATCCCTTGCTGTCATGCCATTTGTTGTATTTTAGATAGAGGCGATGACCCAATAAGTTACCTAGATGAGTGGTATAGCAAGGAAAGATACCTTTTAGCATACAATTATACAATTGTACCCATTCGAGGCCCAAATGAATGGCAAAAGTCGAATATGCTTCCTATTGTGCCACCAAATGATACAAGGAGAATGCCAGGAAGACCTAAAACACAAAGGAGATTGGAAAAGGGCGAGAAGAAAAATACGGGTAAAATATCAAGAAACGGAAAAAAAATATTAATGCTCAAAATGTCATCAGTCTGGGCATAACAAAAGTTCTTGTGATCGGCCAAACCAGGTAAAGTAGACATGTAAAATTTTGCTTCCTATTATTCAAAACATATAATTCTGCCTTTTCTATTGTGTGTAGGAAAAAGAAAGTTCACATGTTCCTAAACACAACAAGAGACAACTTTTTGGATGCAAGACGAGTGCCATTCCAATCACAGTTGCAACAAATGAAACTGCTAGTCAACCCCAACAAGTAACCAGTGTTGTAAAAATCGGCCATGGCGGATTTCGGTGGTCCACCGCCACGATATTTCTCATATCGGTCTAACTTGGCGTTTTGGTCAAAATCTTTCAAAAATCGGTAAAAATCGGAGCTTGGCGGTCAAAATCGGTCAAAAATCGGCCTTGGCGGCGGTCGGTCAACGCCGGTCAACTTCAGATCTAGGGTTTTTTTTTCAGATTCACGCCGGTCAACTCTATTTAACTTCAGATCTAGGGTTTTTTTTTCATATTCACTTCAGATCTAGCCTAGATCTAGGGTTTTTTTTTTTCATATTCCTTTATAATTTATGGTCTCCGCCATGGTGCCGCCAAGACCGATATGGCGGATTTCGGGGGTCGACCGCCACGGTACCGCCGAGCGATATTTACAACCTTGCAAGTAACTGATATTAAAGATTCAAATTGCATTTAACTTTAGTTATAGTATATTATTTCAGTCGTCCTGTACTCTTATTTGTAGGGTACTACTAGTCAAGGTGTTTGAGGGAAGAAAAGAACACAAACTCATGGACGATCTGCTCCCAAAAGAAATAGAACCGAAAATTTTGGTACTTGCAGCAACTTAAAGACAAGAACCCAAGTGACTAGTCAATGCTCCAATCCAATATCTCTGCGTAATGACCAGCCAACAATGATTCCCGCCAAAGTTGCAAGCTACAACTCACTAACTGCTGGTGCAACGTTACGGCAAAAGTTACCAACCAAACGACAATGAAAACAATATCATTCTCCATCAACGTGCTTTTTTTTATTAGTAGTTACCAGCTTTCTCGTTTATGCTTACAGTTTTGCAACAATAAGCAATGGATTTTCTACGTTTATGGGTTGGTTTGCAACTTTTGGTGTTTGCTATTGTATGGATTTCTAATGGATTCATTATGAAATTTGGTTTAGATGTATTAAGTATACATGCTAGTCTGCAAAATGGGTATATTTAAGTGTTTGTGTGAATTTAATGGTGTCCCATGTTTCTACTGATTTTGGCCCATGTCGGTAGGAAATGGTGATAAGCATTAGATTTGGACAAGAATTTGTGGCATCAAGTGACACTTTTGGAAGTTTTGGTCTTTTATATTGTTTGGATATTGATTGTGTATATAGCCGGACGGTTGCTTAATGGTCCGGACGGACAATGTCCGGACGGTCTCTACCGGACGACCCAGGCAAGACGCCGCCTTCAACCCTGATTTCACGGGTCCATGTCTACCACGTGGAGGCCTATGCTGACACCAAAGCATGGGACAGGATGGTGCGCCACACCCTGTATGTCAGGAACAGTGACCTACTCGTACTATGCACTATTCCGAACAGTAATCAGGTGCAATTTGGAGTAGTATAAATACTTCTCATTTACTCACTTATATGATTAGCATTTACTGCATATTTACACACACATATTTATTCCCACCAACCCATACTTACTCTCACGCCGGAGCTTGGTCCTGGGAATAAAACCCGGGGCGAGGCTAACGCGTTTATTGTGATCGCAGGTTACAACCTTGACCAGTCATCGTCCGAAGGACTTCACAAGGGACTTCATAAGGTGACAAGGTTTTACACAAACAAATTGGTGCCATCCGTGGGACCAAACATTCGATCTACCCAGGTTATAGAATGACAGGTCTCGGTCCGGAAACCTCCGGACATGAAGAAGACGATGCCCTCACGACGAGGGAACAAATTGAGGGATATATAGTTAATGCAAAGTGTGACGTGTTTACTATTTTATTCATGAAGTAACATGTGAGTATGTGACCAATTAAATTACTTGTGATAACCGTAACAACAACCAGAACAACATTAGATGCATCATACACGAATTTTACAAGAAAGTTTGATACACTACATGTGATGAACTCATAATTCCTCTTAATTATATACATCTGTGTCATTTTAACGTCGTCTAATATCAGACTTCCTTTTTAACTTTTGTTGTTTATATCCATTTGGATGTTAGTAACCTTTGATTCTTCATTTTCTCACGAGATATTTAGATCGAGACGCTGGCTTTTGTGAGTCTCATAATAGTCTAGACACATAAACTAGAGATCTGATGGCAAGGAAAAGGGACCGAAGAAAAGGACTCAGAGTTCCTTTTATTTATCTGTAATGCATATAAAAAGCTTTGGTGTACGTGTGAATACTTTATGAAATGTTTATAATTAATTATATCTACAATCTTATGGTCAAATCGACCTTATACAGATGTCAGATCGGATGGTTGCTGGAGTCCTATATGGATGCTCCATACGTTTTCACTGATTTAAATGATGGTGTAGAATGTAAGACTTGATAACGAGAATGTAAGCGTATGAGATAATGTGAATGTTTTCTATATTTCATGTGGCACAATCCGAACAATACATATAGGCTTTAGGAATTGCCTATTTTGGGTAAATTGGCATTACCTACCAATCACAATGAATGACCCTCTAATTTACAGCAAATCACATTTAATGTAATAATAATACAGCTAACATAGAACTGTAGGATTATAGATATTACAAACTAATATCTCCAAAAAAAACCTTGGTTTCAGTTAACAAAAACTTTCTTTCAGAAAAAAATAAAAATAAAAATAACAAAAACTGATAAAGTTAATATAATAGAATAAAATAACTTATCTACAAGCTTTGTATAAATATGATAATAATGTAATAATGTACCAAGAAATAAGCTACACATTGTTTTTAACACCCATATTTAGAAAGAATGCGTTTCTATATATAGTAAGCTTTTACAATCATATCCATACACAATTTTCAATGGCTATTCTCATACTCTCTCTCTTCACTATCTTTCTCATACTCTTTTTTAAAATCATGCTTCATTGCAAATGTGATGTCTGCCAATGTTACCTTAAATCCAAGTGGTCAAATGAATACATTAATCTATGTGATTGGTACACTCATCTACTAAAAAACTCCCCATCTCAAACCATCTATATTCATGTGTTACGTAACATCATCACTGTAAACCCTACTAATGTTGAGCACATTCTAAAAACAAAGTTTCACAACTACCCTAAAGGAAAACAGTTCTCCATGATTCTTGGAGATCTTCTTGGCAATGGCATATTCAATGTTGATGGTGATTCATGGCGATTTCAGCGAAAAATGGCTAGTTTAGAGCTCGGGAGTGTGTCGAATGCATTTGATAGTGTTAGTTATCATGTAGAGAGTCGGCTGCTTCCAATGCTATTTTTGGCTGCTAAAGGAAAAGACAGGGGTTTGGTTGATTTGCAATGTTTATTTAGGCAATTTTCATTTGAATACATATGTCGATTTTCGTTTGGTTTGGATCTAAATGCCCTTAAATTACCCTTTACTATTTCTCATTTCTCAGATTTATTTGATCTTGCCACGACTTTTTCAGCCAAGAGAGCGATGTTGGCGTCTCCAGTGATATGGAAAGTTAGTCGATTACTGAATATTGGTTCGGAGAGAAAGCTCAAAGAAGCTATTCAAAATGTTAACTTATTTGTGGAACAAGTGATAGAACAAAAGAAGAAATTAGGGTTTACCAAGGGGCAAGATCTTTTGTCAAGATTCATGGAGGTATCTGACGATCACGATTTTCTAAGAGATGTGATTGTAAATTTAATTCTTGCAGGCCGAGACACAGTTGCCTCAGCCTTAACAACTTTCTTTTGGCTAATTTTGAAACACCCAAAAGTCGAGCAGAATAAGACTCAACTTTGATAACTTGATAGATCCAAAGCAAGATTCTATGACATATGAACAAGTGAAACAAATGCACTATCTACAAGCAGCTATACACGAAAACATGCGTCTCTATCCTCCTGTTCAATTTGACTCTAAATTCGCAATGGAAAATGATACATTGCCCGATGGAACCCTAGTGAAAAAGGGAACTAGGGTTACATACCATCCATATGCAATGGGTCGGATGGAAACCATATGGGGTAAGGATTGCAACGAGTTTAATCCGGATAGGTGGTTAAGAACTGGGGTCTTCAATCAAGAAAGCCCATTTAAGTATCCAATTTTTCAAGCCGGGTTTAGGGTTTGTGTGGGGAAGGATATGGCACTAATGGAAATGAAAACTGTAATACTCTATATGTGTTATCCCGGTTTGATTTAAGACTGGTAGATTCGGATAATGAGCTCCAGTTTGCACCTGGTTTAACGACCACCGTGAAGGGTGGACTTCCCGTTATTGTTAGAGAGCGAAGTGTTGTTTGAATGTATGTCGTTAATATTTTGCCAATCTTGAGTACTACTGGCTCAACTCCACTCTTAATTTTTATGATGTATTTCAAGGTATAAATGAATACAATTGTGTCATTTGTGTTGTTAACCTTGCTTTCCATTGCTTTTAAAAGCTAATAGTCATTTGATTCATTCGGAATTGAATTGCTCACACACTTATAACATTGACTTGTGATGTGTCATTGTGTGCGGGTAATTATTAGTTTTACTATTTATATTTTGCCAGCTTTACTTATTAATTAATACTAACGGGCAGTGTACCCGATCAATTGTACTTCCTCCGTCCCTAAATAAATGTCCACTTTTGACTTTTAAAGTCTTTCTTGCTCAATTTTGACGTTAAATATTTTTGTTTGTGTTATATAATACTTGATAAAAATTATACCATATTAAAATGCATTTAAAACCCAATCATTCATATATTTTGCATCAAATATTATATAAGATAAATAAAAATATTTAAAGTAAAAGTTGAATAAGTAAGACTTTAAAAGTCAAAAGTGAAAACTTATTTAGGGACGGAGGGAGTAGGTTCGTTGTTAAGTAGAGTGCCGATCGCTAAGAGTAGATGTTAACACTTAATCTATCAGTATTTTAATTATCTAAGTTAGCCTAATTAAACTAAAACTAACGCAAATTGGGTTTTCAGCCTGAGAGACTGACACCACACACAAGCAGATAAACAAACGATAAAGAAGAAGTCAAGCTCGATAGTAAGAAAAAGATATTAACCAAGTTAATCAAATAATGTCAGAGTTGTCTACGTGTGCAATGATTGTACCACATTCGTTGGTGTTTTTTATTGAAAGCTAGGTGGTACTTCTCCCTAAACTCGAGGCTTCTAACCAATTAATCCTGTTACAATTAATCGAACCCGCATAAAGTTTCACTGTTGATTACAATCTATCCGCTTACAAAATCGCTACTAAGGTGAACTAAGAGTGCTTTATTACAAATTTATGCCCTAACTTTATTACCAGTAGCCTAATGGTCATAATACTATTGATCTAGTTATAAAGCTAAGTAATATGTATCTTTCCCAGACTCAAGTTCATCATCCACTTTACACAACAAATAGTGAGGTGAAGATTAATTCAATAAACAAGAAACAGTTGAATGAAAGATTAACATATTAAGAACATAAACGTGTATGAAGTGATAAATTGACATGTCACTACACCTAACGCTCTCAAATCAAAAAATATGTGGGGTGAGGATTAATCCCAATCCCTAATATATGAATTATGAAACTCAAATCTATAGATAATTAGGTACTGAATTAGTAGATTGGCAGAAATATGGTTATCGTACGCATAAAATTGTTTATGTAAAAATATTTAATTAGGATTAATTTCATATATCATATCACTCTACTTTCATAGTTTGAAAATATTTGACTCACTTATAATGAGCCGACCAAAGCAGGAACTGCAACTAACCGATTAAGGGTGTTTAAAAAAGGCCTTCAAATTAAAAGTCCTTAACGGTCTGTGCTTTCTTTCTCAATAATTGTGTCTCAAATTTCAAGCTCTTTCATCATATAACAAATTTTAGGCTAAGTTCTCTATTCTCATATTTAAACCTTTTCGGTGTAGAATAAAATAGGTTAAGTGAATACAGTGTGTTAGACTTATCAGTCACATCTCAAAAAAGTAATGGTAACCAACAGATAAAGACATGAATTTTGCTAATAACATTATCTAGATGCATGTTGTGTGTTAGAAACAACGGACTGACGGATCAGTTAAAGAAATACATGAACATGTGAAATTTGATGATTTGCAAATGTTCAAGGACCGTTACGAATCTCAAATGTACTTTTTTGTTCTACTTTGGTGCATGCGACTATGCGAACACATGGAAATGAACCATTTTTATCTTTTCATACTTTCATACTAGTTATAATGCCCGCGCACGCGCGGGTTTTTTTTTTAAAATTTTGAATGATATATTTTTATTTATTAAAAAACAAATAATTTACTTTTTATTTTGCTTGATTTATGATTTTTAATTGTAGTTTTTTATGATTAAAGATAATCATTTAAATCTTATCTATATTTTTTGTATTTATCTTCTACTTGTATAGTATATCAACAAAACGAATTTAAAAACTTATAAATTAAATAATAATTAACCCTACCCCAATAACGGAGGAATATGTCTTACTTTTTTCAAAAATGACAAGTACGGGGCGCGGCGGGCCACAGGGGCTTTTTTTTAATTTTAATATCGCAGAGTGTGTTAACACACTGATCGAGTATGCAAACTCACCAGGGAATACCATTTGTCATATGCCGATCTGATGCCTTCCCGCTACAAATCTTCGCTCAGCACAATGTAACAAACACATGTACTGATTGCAAGTCTGACAGAACGCCGCCCCTACCCGTCTTCCCCTCCCATTTCGTTCTTTAATCCCTTTTGGTATAAATACATGAAAAAATCGGCCAGTGTGTTAACCTTCCTTTCTCACTTTAACTCATCATTCATTTGATTATAAAAGTGGGTGCCCAAATCATAACCAAAAGCATCACCGAATCAATAATTCATGACATAGTGATTGTGTATATAGCCCGGACGGTGCTTAATGGTCCGAAACGCGACAATGCGCGACGGTCTTCTACGAGACGACCCAGGCAAGACGCCGCCTGTCAACCCTGATTGTTCACGGCTCAATGTCTACCCACGGTGGTGAGCCTATTGCTGACGCACCAAAGCCATGGGACAGGAGGTGCGCCAAACCCCTGTACTGCTCAGTCGAACAGCCCCCCGTACTATGCCATCATTCCGAACAGTAATCAGGTAACAATTTGGAGTAGTTAAATACTTTTCATTTACTCACTTATATGATTAGCTTAATGCTAAATTACACCAACACATATTTATTCCCACCAACCCATACTTACTCTACCACACCGAGCCTTGGTCCTGGGAATAAAACCCGGGGCGAGCTAACGCATTTATTGTGATCGCAGGTACAACCTTGACCCAGTCATGCGTCGAAGGACTTCACAAGGGACTTCGTAAGGTGACAAGGTCTTACACAAACAAATTGGCGCCATCCAAAACGTGGGACCAAACATTCGATCTACCTCAGGTTATAGAATGACAGGTCTCGGTCCCGGAAACCTCCGGGACATGAAGAAGACGATGTCCTCACGACGAGTGGAACAAATTGCAGGGACATCTGTCCACCCTCAAGGAGCTGCTAGCGCTACAACCGAAGGGAGAATGTTCCGCCCATCGAATTAAACTTCGATTACATGGGTCTCACAATGAGGAGGTCGAGACCTCGAGACGAGGAGGAATAGTTTACTGGGGAAAGAGTGTCCGACGAAGATTTGGAAAACCTTTAAGGAGCTATCTAGACTTTTCGCCGTGTGACACGTCGACCCCTTAGAGTTCTCCAGCTCCGGAACACAAGATGCCGTCCCACAATTAAAACTTTATGACCGCGGTCAACGGATCCGGAGGATCATCTCACCAGATTCTCCGGAGCGGCTATGCAGGGGTCATGGCCTATGCCCGTATGGTGCCGTATGTTCCAGCAGACGTTGGATGGCAGCGCCCGAGGATGGTATGACAAGCTCCCCTCCGGAAGTATTGACGAATGGGCAGACCTACGTCACCAGTTTGTCACTCGATTCTCCTCCAGAAAGAAATGCTTCAGGGACCCCACCGAAATTACCAAAATCACAAGGAATGCAAATGAATCTCTCCCTGAGTTCAAAGAGAGATGGACCACGGAGTCCGGGTTCATACAAGGAGTCCCGGAAGTTATGAGGATTTCGTCCTTCATGGACTCTTGTAAGAATCCGGAACTCGCTAAGCGGTTCGCTGATCGGGTGCCCAAAACCGTGGATGAGATGATGAGGCGGGTTGATGATTTTGTTAGGGCCGAAAAAGCTTTTGCGAGTACGGAATTACCGCAAGGGGAAAAGCCGGAGATGTCGAAAAAACCGCAGGGTGGAAGTTTCCGAAGGGACGATAAACCGTTTCGGGGGTCTTACGGAGCGGATAGACGACATAGTGAGGGTAGGCCCAATCACTACGGACGTGAGGGATACGCCCCATATAGGCACAGGGACAAGGCACCTCTACTTCCGCCTAGAAATGACTATCAACCGCGCCTGAATAACCCTCCTCCAAGGCTCACTTTAAACTCCCTCTCAAAGCTCCCCAAGGAAATCTTAGCGACGGAACGTCAGCTACAACTGCCCCAACCTAAACCCATGAATTACCCTCCACGGAAGGAAAACCAAGACAAATACTGTGACTACCATATGGAAAAGGGCCATCACACGAACGACTGCAGACAGCTGCAAAGACAGTTGGAGGAGGCGCTCGAATCAGGCAAGCTAAACCACCTTATTAAGGATGTTAGGCAAAAAGGGGTGGGACCAAGAAGGGATGAACCGCAGAAGGGAAAGATTATCAAGATGGTCCGAACACATTCGGAAGGGAGGAAAAGGAAGGACCGAGAGATCACGGAGGACTGGATGAACGTACCAATAGCGTTCCCGCCGGTGCTCACGAACGACGTCTCCGACGAACCCCTCATTGTTGAAGCAGTCATAGAAGGATATTTGGTTCGGCGGGTCTTCGTGGACGAAGGGGCTTCGGTAGAAGTCATGTTTGAACATTGCTTCAACAACTTACACTCCTCGATCAGGTCTCGACTAAAGCCCACTCGCACAGACTTACTGGGTTTCTCCGGCAGCGTCACGAAGCCGTTGGGAAAGTTAGAAATGGATGTCGAATTTGGGGACGGGGGTCTGTCTCGGAAAACGACAATGAAGTTCACAGTGATACGGGCCCCATCCCCCTACAATGTAATCCTCGGGCGAAGCGGGTTAAAGGCCCTCCGAGCGATCCCATCGACAATCCATGCGATGATGAAATTCCCAACTCCAAGGGGTATCGCCACGTTGGTTACCCGGTCAGTTGTGATATCGGAATGTAGAAGGCTGGAAGACAAGCAAGCATTCCCAGACGAGGCGACGGAACTCCAAGGGGACCGCCCCCCAGAAGAAATATTGGTCAATCCGGCCTACCCCGATCAGCTGGTCACCATTGGGGGAAATTTAACCGAAGAATGCAAAACTCTTTTGAAGGAATTGCTGGCGAGAAATATGGACGTGTTCGCGTGGGAACCATCCGACATGACGGGAGTACCCCGACGGATTATTGAGCACAGTCTCAACGCTAACCCTTCGGTTGAACCCGTCTGCCAAAAACGGAGAGTGTTTGCTTCGGACCGAAGTCAGGCGGTACAAAAGGAAGTGGAAGAATGGGTCCGAGCTGGAATTGTTCGTCCGGTAAAATACCCTACGTGGATCTCTAACC
>LBNU01029676.1:126190-138841 GCA_014162995.1 Artemisia annua
ACAAGCAAAAAGAGAGATTTAATTTAACGTGCTAGTTATCATATACAAACAAATAATTATACAAACGATTTTGAAAACAAATATACAAAAAACTTATACATATTATAAATAAAACAAACACAAAACATTACAAACAACAAACTTACAAAAACAAAACAAACAAAAAAAAAAAAAAAAAAAAAAAAAGCGTAGCTAAAGGACAAAAACTGAAAAAGTAAAAATAAAAAATTAAAAAAAAGTACAAAATGGTATGGACACTGCTTGTAGACCCCGTTAAACTAAAATGTAGACCCCCGTGACTATAACTCAACCCATTATAAATATCTTCCAATCCCTTTGTTATTTCTCCCATTCCATCAAAATCCTCAATTAATCTTTTCCTCAAAATCTCTCAGTTTTAACAAATTCCTTTCAACCATGTCTCAGGTACATCTCTCTGTTTTGTTATTATTTATTAAATTTAAGGTTATGAGTTTATGTTATCTTTGTAATAATTAAATCATGTCTGGTTTGTATTGAAACCGTTGACTTTGGCTAAATTTTGTTGAATTGTGATTTTGACTTGGTCAAATATATGTTTCTAGGTGTAGATCCTTTGATGATTAGAATTTTGAGTGGATGATGATTAGATATTGGTTAAGAGGGTGTTTGGGCAAAAAAACCCGGTTTTTTAAAACATTGTTATTCATTTGCTAGAGGTGGATAATTAAAAAAAAGTATAGTTCCTTTTACAGAAAGTCATATTCTGCGTTTTTGTAGAAAAAAGTGATCCTCTAATTCGCCAATTGGTTTTCGTCCCTAGTTTTCCAAAAATGCCATTTTGCAATACATTATCATGAACGCCCCTAAAACGGCTATACATATCAGATATCGGTTTTGCGAAGCCGAAATGATCTTTTTGTATAGCTTAATTAAAATATAATCATACAGTTTTTAATCGTCTAAACTTGTTCGTTTGTGCCACTATATGAAAGTTTAGTTGTCGTGTACTCGTGTGACTCCCAAGTTGTTGGATTAATATATAGTTTATGTCAAAGAACTTACAAAATGTATCGATTGGGAATGCAGACTGTTGTTCTTAAGGTTGGTATGTCATGTGGCGGCTGTGTTGGGGCCGTGAAAAGGGTTCTTGGCAAAATGGAAGGTTCGTTATTCATCTCTTTATGTATAAAAGCGTACTGTATTTGGTATTGCATATTGACAGTGATGATCTGATTATTACGTTTTTTAGTTGTAGATAATTGATTTCGGGCGTTTGGGTATGCTTAAACTTGTTTTGATTATCAGGTTATTTGAGGGGTCAAATAATCAGTTTTGGATTATGGTTTGATTACTTGCAACAGAACATTTTAAGATCTGTCGAATTATTGATATAAACACTATTTTTTCCTGGTTCGAGTACTAGTTTAATATACTTTATGGGCATAGTCTAAGAAAGCACACCTGCTTAATTAATGCTGTTAAAATAATTGTTCAGGTGTGGAAACCTTCGATATTGATCTAGAGAACCAAAAGGTGACCGTCAAGGGTAATGTGCAACCGGATGCAGTTTTGCAGACAGTCTCCAAGACTGGGAAGAAAACCGAGTTCTGGCCAGCTGAAGGAGCTTCGGCTACTGCTTAATCTCTGTGTACTAATGGCTTCTGGAACACAGTATCATGCTATAGATTGTCGTTTTATCATGTTCTGTAAAGCTAAAACTATCTTGTGGCTGTAACATCTGCTATTTGCACTTAAATAATTGTTGTGTTTTCTGGGACACCCCTCTTTTTATGACCTCAAGTTAGGTATGCATTGGAATGTCTTATTGTCTTCTGAAATATATAACTGATTGGACACAAATAGCAAACTTGGATTGAAAAGGCAATGCAAACAAACCTTATAGTAAGGAGCTAACAATAAAAGGTTTGGAACCTGCCAAAATTATGCAAGTTAGTACCCATTTACTAGTGAAACTGATAAACTTGAATTACTTCACGCGAAAATTACCTTGCATCCATCACACTTTCAGATTGAATCGTTTCCGCATTAAGGACCGAAAGAGTTGGATGACTTCACTTTTTCATGGTATACAAAGACAAATCTTTCATATATATACATACTAGACGTGTACCCGTGCATATCAACGAGATTTTATAGCGGCATTTAATTATAATGATATTTTGGTTAAGTGGTTCGTGTAACGTTATGTGTAACCAAAATATCACTATAACTATCTGCCGCGATAAAATTTGGTTTCTATGCACGGGTACTCGTCTAGTATTTAAAAGTTTGTTTTTATATACGTGTGTATTCATTCTTAAGTTGACAAAACGATTTTACATTTCCATGTTTTCTTTTATTAATTATTCATTTAACTTTCCATGTTTTTAAGTTAGACAAAAAAATTGAACGTGTAACGTAAGTTTTCATGTTTTTATTTAAGTTTTGATTAAGTTTTTAAATTAGAGATATAGACGAGTACCCGTGCATAGCAACGGGATTTTATAGCGACACATAGTTTATTGATAAAAAAAGTTTATAGGTTATAAACGAAAAACAATAAAAGTTTGAAGATTTGGAAATTTAACATAATGTTTTGAAACCTGGTTCAACCCGGGTGGTTCAACCGGTTGAACCGTTCCAAGCAAAAAATGGATCGATTTAAACCGGGTCAACTTGCTAGGTTGGGTCGAAAACGGTTCAAATTAAACTGGTTCAACCCGTCCGGGTTTGAAGTGTCCCGGGTCAACCCGGTTTTTGTTTTAATTGGTTGTATTTAATTTGATAGATATGTTTTTAATTGGTTGTACAATGTGAATAAATTATTGTACTTTTAAGTAATGGATAATGTTTTGAAACCCGGTTCGACCCGGGTGGTTCAACCGGTTGAACCGTTCCAGTCGAAAAATAGGTCGATTTAAACCGGGTCAACTTTCTAGGTTGGGTCGAAAATGGGTCAAATTAAACCGGGTCAACCCGTCGGGTTTGAAGCGTCCCGGGTGAACCCGGTGTGTGTTTTAATTAGTTGTATTTAATTTGGTAGATATATTTTTAATTGGTTGTACAATGTGAATAAATCATTGTAATTTTAAGTAATGGGGTGTTTTAATAAGAGTATTAATTACATTTTATAATTTCCTTTAATAAGATTTTTCAACATTCAACATTCAACATTACTTGACTTTTCACTTTTCCACTTTGACCATTTTTCCTTTATATGTAGTATAGATCTGTAGAGGTTTGAAACAGGGCCGGACCTGGCTATGGGCAGCGAGGGCGACGGCCCAGGGCATCAAAAAGAGAGGGGCATCAAGTTCTCGGTTATGTGAATTCGTTTATGTAAAAAAGAAAAAAAAAAAAAAAAAGAGTTTTTGAAAGTATTACTAGCTTGGCTTCTTTGTGCTTCTAGTTTAGTTAAGAAAAAGTAAAAAAAGATAAAAAGTTGAGTCATTGCCGGACATGGACGCCGGACTCTGTGGAGGAAGAAGGAACCTCAATTGTTTGTATTTTTCTTGTGGGTCAGTGTGTTTATTTAATATTAATTGGTCTTAGGGGTGGAAACGAGCCGAGCCACTCGTGAAAAGCTCGGGATCGGATCGGTAAAAAGCTCGAACGAGCCGAGCCTAAACGAGCTCGAGCCCGAGCTCGAGCCTAAGTTTGAGCTCATTTAATAATCGAGCTCGAGCCCGAGCTCTATACAAAAAGCTCGAGTAGGCTCGCGAGCCTAAACGAGCCATAGAAATATATACGTATATATATTGTCTATACGTATAAACGAGCTTAAAAGCAGTAAACGAGCTCGAGCCTTATGTAATTAACGAGCCGAGCTCTATTTGAACTTTTTTTCCTTTAAAACTTTATTTAAATTAGTCGAGCCCGAGCCCGAGCTCGAGCTTGTGAAACTTTTCACGAGCCGAGCTCGAGCTCAAAATATAAGGCTCGAAACGAGCTCGAGCCCGAGCTCGAGCTTTATATATGTAAACGAGCCGAGCTCGAGCTCTGGGAGGCTCGGGCTCGGCTCGGCTCGTTTTCACCCCTAATTGGTCTATTTTCAAAGAACATCTCCAACTTTCATTTATCTTACTTAAGACCTTTTAGTTTATATTAGTTTCATTTATCTTATATTTGATATATTTCGCTAATCAATGAGTATGTTATCTTTTAAACCACTTTTTGTAAACGTTACATCAAACAATAAATAATGTATTTACCTTAAATACGATAGCAATATGTACATAAAATTTTTATTTTTATTTTTTGTCAATTTTATCACAAATAAAATAAGCTATTTCATTAACAAATATATACATATTAATATTAGCTATAATATGTTTTCCACTTTTAATCATATATAAATTTCAGATATGACATTAATATGTTGTAATTTTTTCAGTATCTTTTTGTGTTATAATGCCCTTGAACCAACCTACAAAGTAAATTAAACTTAATAGTTATCTTATGAATATATTAAGTTAATATGTGAAGTTCGTTTATATGTCAAACCTTTAGCTAAGGGCATTATTTTAACATCTCGCCCAAGGCATCCGAAATCTCAGGACCGGCCCTGGTTTGAAATGAAACATAGTCGTACAATTTTCGAGTCTATTTCCATATCTTAAACTCGATAATCCCAGTCACAAATGATTAACAATGCGAGTGGCAAAAAGGCCCACTCCTTACTATATAATCTATACGCGAAAATCAAATAAAGTTGCTCATAATATGAGCTCATACAATGTCGGTCTTCTGGGAACTCTTCAGTCAATTACCATGGATTGAGCTCGAGAATCCCAGTCAAATGACTAACAATATGAGTGGCTAAAAGGCCCACTCCTTGCTAGATAATCTATACGCGAAAGACAAATAGAGTCGCTCATAATATGAGCTCAAACAATGTAGGTCTTTTGGGAACTCTTTGGACCCCGTTTCTTTCGTGGGTTGGAATTGATCATAGAAAAAGCATTAACAAGCTCGGGATCCTGATCCGTCATCAGCATCTTGGCTTTCGTTGGGTCGGCAAGTAGTAGTTTCGATACAAGGTACCCTGCAATTGTCCATGTTTGAAATAAACGTGATTGCTTCCCTATGAACCTCCCACTTTTGGTGTCATAGTATTCAGGCCACTTGTCTTGTGCCAAACGCCCCTCTGCTATCTTTACTGCTCTTTCTGCAATTTCTGGTCTGTCCATCTTGATGCATGCCACTGTAAGCTGTAAATAAACAACTGCAAACTTAGTTCATCATTTTTGGAGATACACCATGCCTTGCCGAGTCAAAATCGACTACTTTTTTAATTCATTATTCTTAAGGAACTCTACAAGCTTTCTATTTGTGCAATTTAAGTAGTGTTTGGATTTGGACTATGCAAGTAATTCTGCTCAAGAGTATCAAACTATTTGAGAGTCAAATAATCAAATTCAGATAACCAGTTACGTAACAGTATTACTATTATACAAGGTAAAACAGATTACTAATTTACCTCTTCTTTTATAACATAAACTGAAATATATTTGCTAATGCTTCACAAAAAATTTAATTTTGGATCATATTATTATTATCTATTTAACACTCAAACATCTGATTACTTGGTCATCAGCCATTATATTCAAACAGTTCAAGCAAATCTGGTTTTTAATTTCTATTGCCCTTTTATTACAGCTATTTAATTCTGATTATTCATTATCACAAAGTCATTTCCAAAACACACATCCAAACACACCCTTATTACATCAAATGTAGGATGGTAATCAAAAGACTCGCTACCATTTACAAAATATCTATGTACCTGCCAAAGCAAAGTTGGCCACGAGCCTCCATTGTGGTATGACCAAGGCCTACAAAATACCAAGTCAACAATTCCAGTAATTAGAAAAGATAATCGAAAACAAATAAAATTAGGAAGAAGATATTACGTGTTCTTAGGATCACTGCCCGTGATAATTTGCCATTCTTGACCTTCAAGAGCAGGATAACAGATCTTAAAAGGCATATCAGCCACTAAATCAGCCCATTTAGCCTCAATGAGATCCAAAATCGCATGTGACTGATCATCCGTAACTAGACTGCTAACTACGGACCAAAAGTTTCCTAAAGAGAAAAACCGAAAGTCCATATGAGCCGGTTGTAAGTTTCCAATAAGGTACCCTCCTCTATTTGGCATCCATTCTACTAACCATGGTGAAATTTGATCAGGGTAAATGTTGAATTTATTGACAGCATCGTATGAGTACTCTTCAGTCTTGTAACGATAGATTTCATTAAGCTTTCTTAAATCTATCCAGTAATATTCTCTTATGTGAAATGATAATGCAACGAGACGGTTGTGTAAGGCTCTAACGAGGTCTGCCGATCCGTCCTCTGGCGCAAGCATTTCCCGTGCACACATTAATGCAGAATAAAATAGTGCCTGAAATAATGGGTACATGTCATATATATAACAAGCACCAAGCATCATCAGTTGTTCCCATCGTTTGACCCAGGATTTGGGTTATAGTTCTTCTCTAATGGGTAAAACCAACAAATATAGTTAAAAAGTTGACAGGTCAAATAGGTGGGAAGGCACTCGAAGTGTATTCTCTAATGCATACATCCTCCAAAATAGCTTTATGTAAAGAAAAAAAAAATAGATTATTATTGTAAATATATGGTCTTTGTAATCATATGTTATTAAAAAAAGGTAACAAGTTTGGTTCCACGGGATTCTTTTATTTTGCTTTAGTTTACAAAAACTCAAACATTTATTTTTGAACAATGTGTGAGTTCAAACATTATAATTTTCATTACCTGGATTTCAAGAGGGTGGCCATGAATTCCCATACGGCGATCTATCATGCAAGGACCGTCAGCTACCAGCAAAGTAGGAAACATATCAAAACCATCAGCAAGACATAACTTTAGAATCATCTTGATTCCAGTTTGAACATCAATTCTCTCCTGCAGTGACGTATCTCCAGAACTCTTTCCATAGGCACGTAATAATATAATCCACCATAATCCTTTAAAAAATAGGAAATAGGATGATCACAAGTGTTAAAATTCCAGAAAAAAAAAGGAACAAACATATGAATAAATGGCATACTAAATAATTACCAGAATCAACAGGGGCAACACGACCAATTGCAGCCTCTCCGAAGTCGGGGTCTAATACTTCTTCGGTTGCAGTTTCATCACCCTCAAGGGGTACCGTACGAACCTTGAAACTGGCAGGCATCAATCCTTGACCAGGACTATGACAATCCATAGTTTTCTCCCAGCTCTATACAACCAATATATCTAAATTAAAATCATGAATTACATTTTTGGCAACTCGAGTATCTAGCAAATTACCAAAATTCTTGAAATTCAGGAACACAAGGTGCATTAAAACTCGTCCCATGTGCATAGAGAGCAAAAATTTTAAGCACATTATGAAGCTCTAATTACAAAGTTTTCGCCTCATTTCTGTTTTGGATAACCAACTTAAATTAGGCCACAAAAACCATTAAAGTTCCAAATATTTGATATTAGCAGATTCACTAAATCCCGATTTTCAAGTGCCACAGCAGAAAAAAGTTGACATGTTACAACACATTACCTTAAATCAGTATTCTAGCAAGTTGATTACAGCTTTTTGAGACTTTGATAATTTATCTAGCCATAATAAGTTGGTTAACTAAACAGAAATTAAACTAAAGGTTTTTTGAGCAAGTAAACCGCCTTATAAACCTTAAGTCATGGGCTACTAGTAAGTTTGACCTTATTTTTAGTTGATTAAAAGGTTATTTGGCCACCTGCTAATAATTGTAGCATTTCTTTGTGAATAAGCTAATTTAGAAACCGAAAGATAGAAGATGAACTATTGAGTACCTGCAATTGAAGTGTGTGAAGTATGAAATTACGAACAATCTCATACTCCCCTTTTAACAAGAAAGCTATACCGGAAGGTATGAAGTCACGAATGAACACTTGATCATAGTTAAGAACACTAGAGCTCGAGGGGTCATTAGCAGCTATTGTTCCAATAGGACTACCACAATAGGTCACTATGGATTCACGAAGTAGATCCCACGCTTCATCCTCAATCATATCAACAACACTATCAACCTTCTTTTCCTTTTTCAACTTACTACCGTCAAGGACCGCATCTTGAATTGTATTAAGCTGTTTGGCATTGTCCACGAACCATGTACCGTTTTCATTTTCAGTTGTAAATCCGGTGATACTTTCGGCATTTTGGCATTTGCAACTTAAATTATCAAATCGTCCTTTTTCAAAGTTTCCATATGGGATGCTTGAGCACTTGACCAACTGAATAACATTTTTTCTGCATCTTTTTTTGCTTTTTATAAGGGATCCACGAGTAAATGTTGACTCGGACTTAATAAAAGGTGCAGCCCTACTGAACACTTGCAGAATTGCTTCAGAAGAAGCCATGAGAACAACAATGGTTCAAAGGCTTGAGAAAAGGACTGGAGCAATAGTATTAAATATAATCACTTTAGGGTCCTCCACTTCTGCCTAAATCGAACAAAATCATAAAAAAGTTAAAAACTTTATCATAAAATGTAGAATTCTTGGTTTACAAGATGCTGGTAATACGGTCATATCAAACATCAAGATCAAGGCAGTTCAATCGGCAAGCCGCAAACTTCTCTATCACAACTTCAAAATCGTCTTTTCAAACATCTATTGAAAAGTCTAATTCTTTCATCCAACTTTTTAGCCTATATTTTTACAAAAAAATAATACTTTACACTCAAACCAAAAATCAGCTTGAAAATTTTTCTCCATTTTCATACTTTAAACTATGGGATTTATTACAATTTGAATATTCTCTACATGGTAACCTCAAATACTAAAAAACAAATCAATGTACATGTCTGCTTCAAAATATGCATGCTTGACCACAAAAAAGTCAAAATATACCTTTTAACATGATCAGTTAAACTACATGTTTCATCTTTCAACTATATGTCCATTGTAACAAATATTATACACATGATTAAACCCTTTATGAATTCATACACTTAAAAATCAAGTCTTTAAACCCCTTTATACACTAAGATCAATAAAATCTTAATCCCTTAAATCTTAAAAACAAACATTTTTATAAATGAAATTAATAATAAAAAATTACCTGATTGCAGAGATGTTGATAGTTTAATAGATGAAAGATTATCTACCCAGTTGAAGAAATGATGTAAGGCTTTGTAATTTATTGAAATGTGCTTGTGTGTGTTTTTGAAGAAAACTGAATGTATNATCAATGTAAATGTCTGCTTCAAAATATGCATGCTTGACCACAAAAAAGTCAAAATATACCTTTTAACATGATCAGTTAAACTACATGTTTCATCTTTCAACTATATGTCCATTGTAACAAATATTATACACATGATTAAACCCTTTATGAATTCATACACTTAAAAATCAAGTCTTTAAACCCCTTTATACACTAAGATCAATAAAATCTTAATCCCTTAAATCTTAAAAACAAACATTTTTATAAATGAAATTAATAATAAAAAATTACCTGATTGCAGAGATGTTGATAGTTTAATAGATGAAAGATTATCTACCCAGTTGAAGAAATGATGTAAGGCTTTGTAATTTATTGAAATGTGCTTGTGTGTGTTTTTGAAGAAAACTGAATGTATATGAATTTAACGATTGTAACACGTTACTGTTTCAGAGTGTTTATAGGCCATACATGTCTCCCTTGATTTTTGTTTTCTTTCTTTATTTCACGTTTTTTTATTAATTTATTTTTGGGTATTGGAAAGTAAACAAATAGTCGTATTAGGTGGGTGTTTGAGATTTGCTATTTTTTCCTTTGCGTTCCTGCTTAAAAGTAAGTATTTATAAATGAGTGTTGATATTTAGGCCTACTAATTAGACCTAATAACATGCCTAACCACATTAAAGTGACACTTGTCATTATATTATAAGTCCAGCCATTCTTTTATATTATCCCTAATATGCCCCTTATAAATGGTTTCCTGATTTCTAGCTTTTAAATATTTTCTTCTTTTTAAGCTTACAAATTCTTCATTTTCATACAATGTAACTTCTGTTTTCCCTTTTACGACTACATAAACACGGTTAACCACCACAAATTATCTTATAAAGCATTGCATATCTATATCAGAAAAAAAGCACCCGTACCTCGAATTGACATGACTCGAAGTGAAATCCATTTGACCAATTAAATACTACAAACTTTGACTCCTTCAAATTTATTACTTTGTCAGATGTGTTTCATGACAACATTAAATATACAAAGATAAACACCATCATGATATCATAATATAAGTAACACGAGTATAAAAATGAATGTTCTGATTTTAAACATAAACAAACAAACAAACAAGTAACTAAGGTTTTGCAAAAAGGATTAAAATATTGGAAGCCGGAAAAAAAAATAGTTCTTTTGACGGCAGGAGAAATTTAGGCAGCAGGTACCTACAACGGGTAAATGGTTTTAGGTTGTGCGATGCGGGGGAAGAAGTTAGAGAAAATATATTGAAGTTATTCAATTAATTATGAGGGTATAATAGGAATAACACAAATAGTTGAATTAATTTTTGAACAAATGACAAGTGGCACCAATCAAATTTGTAGGTCTAAAATTAGGCATGTTTATTAGGCCTAAGAATCATTTTTCTAAATTAAAACATAATTAATACTCCTATTAAAACACCCCATTACTTAAAAATACAATGAGTTATTCACATTGTACAACCAGTTAAAAGCATAGCTATCAAATTAAATACAACCAATTAAAACGCCCCCTTACTAAAAAGTACAATAAAATTTTTACAATGTACAATATAAACAAGCTACAACATAATCCAAAATATAAAATAATTAAATACACTAATTAATGTTATTTTTAAAACACCCCTANAAACATAATTAATACTCCTATTAAAACACCCCATTACTTAAAAATACAATGAGTTATTCACATTGTACAACCAGTTAAAAGCATAGCTATCAAATTAAATACAACCAATTAAAACGCCCCCTTACTAAAAAGTACAATAAAATTTTTACAATGTACAATATAAACAAGCTACAACATAATCCAAAATATAAAATAATTAAATACACTAATTAATGTTATTTTTAAAACACCCCTAAAATGAAAAGTACATGTTATTATACATATTGTACAAACTAATAAAACACACAAAAGTTTATACAATTTAACAAGTTGATGGTACATATAGTTTTAAAAACCAGACCGGACCACGGGTTCAACAGGGAACCGGTGTCGCCACTGGTTCGGCTAACAAATAAAAGACATTCGAAAATTAATCAAAGAGGACCCGTCGATACAAACTTATGAGCCATGCCTCATCGGGATCTATTTCTCGGGTTAATTGTCACAGGGTACCCGCCGCTGCAACGCACGGGTACCCTGCTAGTTTATAAATAACCATTTTAGCAATGACACACAAAAAAAATAAAATATTAATATAAAGTTAACATTTTAGCAACTACTAAACAACTTATACATGAGTTTGAATTACTGATACGCAATTATAATTTTATGCCAAATATCAAAATCTCAAGAAACTTGTATCTTATACATAAACTGATACACCTACATATCAACCACATACCAAAACCTGATACACATTAAACAATTTTAAGTTTGATTTTATAAACGCACAGAATTTTTATGGTTGTCTGAGCTCGTTTAATACAAACACACACACATCTCTCTCTCTCTCTCTCTCTCTCTCTCTCTCTCTCATATAACGATTAGCATGGAATCTATGAGTCATGACGATTTGAGTTTAATAGACTTTCCATAACATGTCATTAGTTGCATACATGCCTTTTATATAGATTTTTTTTTTGATAACCATAGTTTCCGACATTTTTTTGGCCGACTAATCCACGGGGTTTTAACCCACCGCCACACATACTCAAACCAGGTGAAGCCCTCCCTTTTTAGGAAGTTGGCGTGGCCATGTTTGCACCTAGCATGAATTGAACTTGAGACCTCACACATGTTAGAGTGATAGTCCCAAGTCCTTTTACCACTAGGCCACCCTTAAGTGGTTTTTTATATAGATTTTTAGTATAGAACATCTTAAGTATTTTGCCTTTATAAAAGTTAACAACAAAAAATAGACTCAATCCCGACAATGCTCTTTGTCTTTATAAATATGAAATGTCGATATCATATATAATTTTAGCAAAAGTGTTTTAATGTTAGAAAGCAAATGTAAAAGGAAATACTGTAAATTGCACAAGACTTATAAATTTTTGTAATTATTGTTAGTTGACAATTAACAGAAATATATGTTGATTTAAATTTAGTTAAAAGTAAAATTCTAAAGGTGGATTCAAGCCATATTAGGATTAGCCGTCTTAGGGGCATGCCCGAGTGGAGACACTAGCTTACTTGACTCTCTCTCTCTCTCTCTCTCTCTCTCTCTCTCTCTCTCTCTCTCTCATATTTAACGATTGTCATTGAACTACGAGTCATGACGATTTGAGTTTAATAGACTTGCCATAACATATATAACGATTGTTGATGAGACGAAAAATGTTACGTTTTTAGGGGTCATTTTGAGTCCTAAGTCGTATGTTTTTGGTTTGGATTTCACCCAAAGTCGTTTCTTTTCTCATTTTAGGTACTTTTGAAGGGAAAATCACAAAAGAAGCATTTTCGGG
>LBNU01029676.1:153705-165761 GCA_014162995.1 Artemisia annua
GGTTATCCTAATGCCTCTTATCATGTAGTAATCCAACTACACGAATGTAGTCTCACTTGTGGTCTTGGAATGAATCACTAACACAAGTTCTAGAATCCAAATACTACCGGTACACTCATAAGCACTAAGGCTTTTCCTAACAAATCTAGGGGCGAACCTCACATATTTGGGGTGGAAATTTTTTTGAGTGGTACGGTTTTTTTGTTCTAGTCATATAACTCCTATCCATGAGACGCTTATTAACACTAAAATTTCACTCTTATATGTTACAAAAAGAATTTTTTTAATTTGGTGCTAAAATTGCCCTAACAAATATTTCTCTCAGTTTTATTACACACCTACTATTAAACAAACAAAAATCAAGTGCAATTGTAATCTCTAAGGTATCTTCATTTACCCCCCCCCCCTTACACTTAAGCCGAACATTGTCCCCAATGTTCAATTAAAAGATGTAAAAGTAAAGAAAATAAAAGAAAGAAACAAATACTCCCCTGATTCGTTTGGTGTGGATGATGTGGTAACATGGTTAAATCCTCATCCAAGAGAACGTAAAGACTTCAAGATTAAAGCAGCGCCAAAAACTTGAAATTTGATGCCAAAAACTTAACCATCCATGTACATCTTCTTGTCCAGTATAACCTGGTAAACCTGAGAAAACAATCACGGCAAACCTCGTGTAAAATCGACGGTAAATTATATATAAGATAAAATCCTAGAAAGCAAGTAAAGATATAATGCTTTTGGAATGAATGTTTGCAAATTCCTGGAGTTTATAAAATACGGATTTTACGAAACTTTACAATTCCGGTAGAAAAACAAAACTTGCAAAATTTTCCAGAAAATAATACCTGACGTCGTCAGCTGATGCCTGACGCCGTCATAATTGATCCGACAGAATTTTTATATTTTGTTTCTTGAAAATTTCTAGAAAAACCTATGCCTTAATTCCTGAAATTCCTGCAAATAATTATTATGACTCGATACAAGCATTTGACTCAAACAAATGTATGTTTATATCTCATTGTATTGTTCATGTCCAATTCGTTCTTTTAAACAAATTTGGATTTCCCTTACACTTATCTTTTGCAAAATACCTTTATATGTAGTTAAGACGAAGTTAAAAACAAAATAAAGCATTTTCACAATTTAATTTTAAGCATGAACCATAAACAATAAAAATAAAAACACACATACGGAAGCAAATAAAATCAAACAAACAAAAAATCAAACAAATAAAGCTTGGGTTGCCTCCCAAGAAGCGCTTGTTTTTGTTTGAGTCACGAGCCTGACTCTACCCTTATTTAATAGAAATAAGGGAGGTAAAGGGATGTGAATCCTAATTCACGCCCACTTTCATCGCTATGTGTGGGAATCTCACCTTTATACGGCGCACTCGTGAAGGGGGTGAGTGAATGGCTTCCTTCATCCTAAAACTACCCGGATAATATGGGTTGATGGGTGGGTCGGCTCCTCTTTTATCTCCTAGATGTATATCTAAGGATGGAAAATTGAATAAAGATTGGGGTTGAGGTTCCGATTCATCAACACTAGGAACTTTCCTAGAACCAAGAGTAAGGTTGTGGCTACAAGTATTCAAACCTATATCTTCTAGTTGTGTTTGGTTTAAAGGTTCTACCTCCATTGGGATTCCTAAAGTCTCATCTACTTCTTCCGGGTAAGTCATGGGCGGTGTGTATGCATCAAGTGATGGTGGGAGTTGTGGGGTACTTTTTAGGTTTGTGTTATTTACCTCATCCTTCCTTGTCTCTATATCACCAATATCCTCATCATGTGTTTTAGTAGAATCTAACCCAAACATGTTCCTAAGTATCTCAAATCCTTCTCTAGCCATTTCAAGTTCTAAGTCCGATTCGTAAGAATCTTCCTCAATAACTTGATCACTATGTTCAATTTGCCTAAAGGATTCATCATGTGTGTGGAAAACTAGAAGAGGGGTTGAATAGTTTACCGGTTTTTCGTTTAATTATCTTTTGAAACTTTACGTGTAATCAAAGATCTAAACTAAAAACAATATGTAATATGCAAAGATAAAGAAAGAGACGATCAAACCATAACACGAGTGTTTATCGTGGTTCGGCTACAAGGACTCTTTTTCCTTGCCCTACTCCACGCCCCGAGTATCCAACTCGAGAGTTTCTTTCACTAGTCAACAAGCTCCTTTCACCGGCGGAGAAAACCTTACACGTCGCTTACACAAGATTTCCGACACAAAGCTAGATGTCGAGTTCTTTTACAAGGGTACAACCACTCCCGTCACACTATGTATTTTAAGGCCTAAAATACTAACCGATCACAACTTGAATATACACAATCAAATGAAGTATAAACTACACGAAGTCTATACAATGCTAAGCTAACAAGTCTTGCAACGTTGTGTTAAATACTTGTAACTTTGATATGAACTTGTGAACTTCTTTGCTACAAGAGAGCTTCACACAAAATGAAAATGTTAATGGGTTAGATGAATGATGTATGCGTAAAATGTAATAAGAAGTGATAGAGATTTTCTTGCAAGTAACTTGGTATTTATACCCAAACCAACCAGACCTCTGGCGGAACTGGTGGAACCAAAACAAGGGTTCCGCCCTTGTATCCCCAGGGTTCCGCCAGGTCTGACAGTCAAACCTTACAAGAAATCTTTCCATATCTAGCAAGGTCACATCAAGTTATTTCTAGTCAAACACACATTGAATTAACTTGGAATCCTTCCAAAATGTGTAAGAGGTCTTATGGAAAGTCAAACACACAATCTTTCCATAAATGCACATGATGTGATGTAACACTTTCTTTATTAAGAAATATGAAATGTAAAATGTAAATGTAAATGTAAATGTAGCAAATGAAGTCTAGTTATGCAAGACTTAAACTATAATCATGTTTTACTTAAAACTAAAGTTTACACATTGCCGTTAACAAAACTTAGCAAAGATCGTAAAATATAAATAACGTTTTTAGGCGATATTTGTATTAACAATGTGTTTCCTTGAGATTCAAAGTCATTGATCATAAAACCTAGGTCTTTTTGCTCAATGTGATCATGTTCGGCTAAATCCTCCTCAATTGTTTCCTCAAGTTGTGATGTGTACGAACCCATTAATTCATTAAACTTATGGTTCACGGTTAGGAGGCTTTCCTCAAAATCTTTCCAAAGGGTCTTACTAAAAGGAATTGATCCTAACAACGATTGTTTAATAGAGGCCACACATGCACATAATTCATAAAACCTATCAAACTTTACACCCATCTCCTCTTGTATAAATATAAGATCACTTAAAAATTCTTTGGAACAACAAGAAGCAAATCTATTCGAGTAAACTAATTGTTCTTCTATTGTTAGTGATCTAAATGGAATTTCATCCGCCATGATGACAAATGAAAATGGTTTTACAAACAAAGGGCACACGGAAAAAGATATACTACAAGAAAGCTACAAAATAAAAAAAATAAAAATCTCAATAGATAGGAATCTAATGAGTAGACCTAATAAAAATAAACTTCAACCTAAGCAATAACTATTCCCTGGCAGCGGCGCCAAAAACATGATGCATGGATTGCGGTCTACGCAAAAGGTTTTACCTCTCAAATGATCTTGAGAAGCTTGCAATCCCCACCAGGCAGTGTACCTGACCGATGTAGTATAGTGTAGTGGCAAGTACCGGGGGATTGATCGTTCTCTCGGGGAATAGTGTTCGTTAGGATTGAAAGTAGTCTAATTAGGTCTAGGGGTGAGGGATGATTCTTTTTGTATTTTTATATTTTATGGAAAGCAAGTAAAAATCTCGGTTTTGGAAGAGTGGGCGGAATTAGTTGCTAGTCAACTAACCCAAATAAACTACTAATGCAATAAAAATAAAATGACAAGAAAATAAAATGACAAGAAAATAAAATGAGAAAACTTATAAGGAGAAAACGTGTTTACTTAGACTTCATTACTCCCTAGTTATCTTTCATTGATTGATAAGTTTGTTACAATTGCGTGGGTGACGGGTTGCATTCCTTAATACCATTCGTGGGGCCGTGTACGATCTTCCCCAACTCTATAAGGTTCTATCTCTTCCTATGGCGACACGTTTAGTATCCTAACCATGGCCTCCTTAATAGTCACTTATGCATTAAACACAACCATTAAAATCGTAGTACACATCCGATTCATGTTACCATATAGGAGATTAGCCAGTTTTCTTAAGCCTAACATCGATTATCATTCACCCAACAACAATTAATAACAAACCCTCAATCAATAATCAATAACTAGGTTTCATTAGATCAAAGCAAACACAAATAAACCTTGCCTAGCATATTAAAAGAAAGACAAGCATAAGATATAATCAAACAACACATAGACATATTGAATGATTGATGGATTACTTATCTTTAATCAAACATGGAAGAAATAAGGGTATGAAACCCTTAAAAAGTTCTGAAATTCGTACTAGGGTTTGTGTGTGTGTTCCACCAAAAAGTTCCTCCCTTAATGAATGAAAAATCAAAAATTATATATAGAATTACAAAGGTAAAGGCGTCCCCTTTTAATGGATGACGCCGTCATCTTGCCGCGGCTAGGGTTTCTTGTCGCCCAATCCTTCTACTTGAACCGTCTGCTTGTAAGGTTTCTGGGCCGTCACGCCATAGAGAATACACGTGACGGCCTACTTCAGGTAAAGAGTGACGCCGTCACGTGTTAAGTATAAAAATTCTTCTGGCGCATCAAGTGTAAATGTGATATCCACCTCATGTCTTAAAGAGTGATGCCGTCCCTTTGGAATAGGTGACGCCGTCAGGTATAATTTCCAGCTTGGATTCTTGACTCTGTCGTTTTCTTCATTTTTTGCTCCAAAACGTCCAAAATGCTTTGTTTTCTAGAATTCTTCTCAAAAGTACCTAAAATGACAAAATAAACGATTTAAGGTAATACTTGATCATAAAATTACGACTTAGGGCTTAAATGACCCCTTAAAAGCGTAACACTTTTCACCTCATTAGTATTTAATGTTTGCGTGGGAAGTGTAGGAAAATCTCTTTTGGAATGATTCACTATCTTTGGGATTTGATGTTTTGCTGTTGTCTTTTCGACTGCAGGCGGCGTCATCCTGACATTTATTAAGCGTTGTGTTTGACTCATCCCTTTCACTGTACATGATGTCAATATTGACTTCAGTTGTACTCGCGTCTTTCTAGTGTAAGGATCACGCGTCCTTTCAAATGTGTTGGACCAAATGGGCTTTTGCAAAGTGTAACCTGCTAATTCGGGGGGTTTTTTTTCTGTCTATAAATAGAGCTAGAAAATTAGGGAAGTTACTACTGGAGTGAATAAGTTTATTTTCATCTTCCCCCTTTCCCGATCTATTCCCAAACCCTAAAAATTCTTTTCTACGTAAAGAAATTTTTCCGAAGGTTTTTTTTAGAAGTGTATACAAAGGTTAGTTATCATTCTTGCATAAGAAGAAACGTTTCTTCGTTTTATTTTTTGTGCAACTGAAGGTCTTGTCATCGTGACATGGGTACTAGTTGTGGTGATGGTGAAGACATCGTTGTTTCTCTTAAATCGTTTACTCATTTACGGGGCTTAGATATTGAGATGATAACTCCTCTTCCATTCTCGTCTAACGTTGTTGTTTATTGGGTTCTTGTTGACCCTGGTGAAATCTTTCAGGTGGATGTTGGAATGGAATATGGGGAGAGTCTTGCATATGACTTTCTATCATCTTTCTTTAGTACCATCAAGGTGAATTTTGTCATCCTTGTAAGAAACTTAAATGCTACACCGTATGTACGTTTTGTTAATACAAATAATTTCTAAAAACGTTATATATATTTTTCGGTTTCTCTACGTTTTGATAATAACAAAATATAAAAACATTCTATGTCAAAATTTACTTAAACAAGTTATTAGTCGTAAATCTCCATTTGGACATAAAATCACTAAAAGTATGAATAATAAACAATAAACTTGATGAGATCAAAGAAATATTTTTTTGTCATACACTTTACATTGTTACTAATTACATATTTAAAAATGTGACAAAACATTTTTACAAAAATAATTAGACAAATTAATTTTATATATTTAAAAAATAACTTAATAGAAATATATTTCAAAAATCTGGTTTTTCCGTAAAATAGATAAACCTTCACCAAATAAACAAGCTACCACAAAAAGACAAAAGAAGAGCATCTGACAGGTCAAACGGTTCCCTTAAATAGGAGACGGTTCCCAGATACCCTGATATATATGGGAACCATGGAACCGTCCTCCTTAAGCGGCCAGATTTCTCTTACCTATAAATATTGGCTCATTTTTCATATTATACTCACCTTTTGCACATAGTTTTCTCTGTTTATTTCCAGTCTTATAAACTTCCATTTCTTTGACCATTAAGCTTGTTTAAGTTTTTTTAAAGTGATCCAAACATCCATCCATCCAAGTGCAAGACAAGAACATGCGTTATCGTCAAGATACACAGTCTTGTAGTATAGTTAGTGCATTCGTAACGTCTATTACATTCTTGTTATATATTGTTGTAGATCGAGTTCATAACCTCTAAACTTATTTAGTTGTTAGATCGGGTTAGTATTTTGGTACTGAAAATACGTGAGTGATAGGGTTAGTATTGTTAAATAATGTTAACCCCGTGAGGCATAGCTTTTATTGATCAACTATTTATAGATTACAAAAGAGAGCACAAACCCTAACGGACCCTAAGACCACAAACCGGGCTTGGATTGACTATACTAAATCATAATTTATTCTCTAATACTTCGTCGCAGTCCGAGGGGCGAAATCGTAGAAGCTCAGACTAGAGTAGGAAACATAAAGCGTTAAACGTATAACTAAAACATGTTTTGTTGAGGAATACTTGCCAACTGAGAGATTCATCACAACTTAAAAATATCTCTGGCATCCTTGAGAAACTTTATTTGCATTTTGCCGAAGAATGCGATTGTAGTATGTCGCTTTAGAGATCTATGCCGAAAACTACTAAGAAAGAAACTTAAGAAACAAAGCAATGGAAACACAAAATACATTAAAAAACTTTTTTTTTTCATTTGTTTGATTAAAAAAAAGATATAGCTTAGATGCCATATGTGACTGCCATTCTTTGTGAGGTTAAGGAAAAAAAAGAGTTAATAGAAAATTGAGTTGTAACTGTTCCTTTAAAAACAATATTATAAAAGAAGATAAATGATAAAATGGAGAATGAAGGAGAATGATAGAGTTGTTCAGGAGAAAATTTAACGGTGGTATAAAAGTGGCGGCTTGATGACCGGCTAGGTCTCACGACAATACATGCTCATGATTCCATGTTAAATAATGTTAACCCCGTGAGGCACAACTTTTATTGATCAACTATTTATATATTACAAAAGAGAGCACAAACCCTAACGGACCCTAAGCTCACAAACTAGGCTTGGACCGACTATACTAAATCATAATTTATTCACTAATAAGTTTTTTAGTCTTGAAAATACGTCTGTGTGAGAGATTGGTTCAAGATTGATTAGAACTCGACACTAGCTAGTGTCGGAAATTGGTGTAAGCGACGTTGTATAGTTTTCTCTGGCCTGAAGGGAGCTTGTTGAGATAGTAAAATGAACTCTCGAGTGGGTACTTGGGGAGTGGAGTAGGGCGAAGAGGAGTTTCGTTACCAAATCATTATAAATCTTTCTGACTCTCTATTATTGTCTTGCGATTTACCTTTCATAGTAATTATTGTTTATTGTATTGTGTTCATATTGTGATTAATTGATCTCACATAAACTCGGATCTAAAAATTTTCATAGTATACTTTTTAAAACGGTTAAACTATTCAAATCCCCTTCTAGTTTTTCATAACTGGTATCGGAGCTATGTTGACCAAGATTTTTAAATAAACTGTATTCACTGGAACAAAAAGTTGTATCGGTCACGCCAAAAATGTGTGACGATATGCATATACACACACGTTTTTTTTTTGTTGTGTGTCACTAAAGGTCCCGCCACCGTAGGTGGCATATGGTCACATTTTTGAGTTCGTGGCCTTTTCCATCGAAAAAGAGTGACCAAAACCCCGAATATGTGTGACAAATTAGGCACAAGTTTTGTTGGATTAGTCAGTATCAGTGACCGTAAACACCTTATAGTCACACGAATGTTTTTTGAGAGTAACTATTGTTCGTCCTTTGGCCACATAAATATATAATATAGGTGACATTTGAGATGATTCTTTCTAGTAAATGTGTATTATGTGTGACTATTTCCCGTCCTGTGGCCACATGAATATATAAAATAAATGTGACGTTTGTGATGATTTAGTCACACAATGGGTGTTGCTTTTTTGGAATTAGTCACATACAATTTAAAACAAAGTGGCCAAAAGTATTAATAAGGGTGACCATATGCTCTTTAAAGTGAACAAATGTGTATTTTGTGTGACTATTGATCATCAAATGGCCACATGAATTTTATGTTTGTGTGGCCTTTTGTAATATTTAGTCACACAAACCATGTTGGTTTTGGGTATTTAGTCACATACAATTAAGCAAACAGTGGCCAAAAGCGTTAATAAGTGTGACCATGTGCTGTTTAAAGTGAAGAAATTTGTATTTTGTGTGACTATTGATCATCCAATGGCCACATTAATTTTATGTTTGTGTGGCCTTTTGTAATGTTTAGTCACACAAACCATGTTGGTTTTGGGTATTTAGTCACATACAATTAAGCAAATAGTGGCCAAAANATAACTCTATACCATAGGACCTCCTTTTATACACCAAGGAGTCCTAATCGGCTTACAATACTTTCCTAAGTATCTATAATCTTTTCCATAGACAACTAATACATATCATATAAGCGGTACTAACTATATGAACCAACAGTACTAACTTATAACTAGCAGCTGTAACTAATACACTAGCAGTACTAACTTCAAGCAGTCTTAATCTCTGAGCAGTCTTAACTTTGTACTAGAAATACTAACTTTCACTGCCAGTAGTGACTTTTGTACTAATCTCATCATCTGGATATTCTCCCTCTCTGTTTTAATTAAAAAAAGACAAAAGTTAGAAGCACAGACAATATCTTTTCTTGCCATCGATGATTGTGTTTGGTTTGTATGTGTATGTGCATGTGCTTGCATTTAAGAGATAAGCAAAAAGTTACCAAGAGCCGACGGAAAAAGCGTTCTGATGTGTCATATGCTTTCAAATACCCATTTTGCTGCAGTTTTAGAACAAAACGAGCAGACAGTTGATCGTTCACACCAGACAGTTCATATATCTGGTACCATTCAGCAAATAGCTAAGTAACCTGTTAACAACGGAAGTTGCATGCTTAATTCTTTAGACAATCTATATACTCAATATTTTTGCCTTAACCAAATAAACACCTAATAGCAAACATGTACATTCACATTTAGAACATAACTTCTCATCTTATTGTAGCTCTTCTTAACCCATTACCTGTTTGTCCTGTTAGGGATAAAAACATACCCTGAACCGACCAGTTCATAGCAGAAACTTTCTATGTCTAATGATATGCATGCTGATAGACCTCTAGTGCAAATGACAAAACTCAAAGCCCTTGGTTGCAGGTATTGATAAAGCTGTCTTAGCCAATTCAGCTTCGAGTTTGTCAAAAACTGGTGAACCAAGTCCCTGCCATGTAGATTTTGAAGTACCAATAATAAGTGAGCAAGTGAGCAAGTGCACACAGCCGTATATAGACACTTAGTAAAAGAGAATTAGTGCTTACTCGGGGAGGTTTCGCACAATACATGTAACAACACCGCCAACAGAATCACCTCCCACTCGGACATCATCAATAGCAACAATCATCTTCCTTGCATATTCGGGATCTGGGCACCTACATATGTTGCTCTTTAACAATTGTAACTTACTAGTTACTACATATATCTGACAAAACTCCATAGTCCTCTACTCCTTCTTAACTGCATGTTTGTACATAACTTCATATTCAAGACCTGAAACACAATTGAATTACAACCTTAAAGTAAATTTGCTATTTTGGGCTTAAGGCATTGCAAATGACAAAACAGCATCTGAGTTGTTACAACTCATAAATCTCAATACTGTGCTGGTACTAACTTAAGAAAAAGTTGATACTTAAAAGGTCACTAGGCAAGCCTCCTATATCCATAGAAGATACAGGACACCAATAGCACCATTATGAGTTTTCAATCGATCAGTATAGTTACAACTCATAAATTGTATCCATATCTTTGTACACAATGAGCATCACGGCAGATCAATTAATGTGTATAGGGGGTTAATTGCATAAAATAATAACCAATTTTGTTTGCACCTAAATAAAACCCTTAAAAATAATTTGACAAAAAAAGTCAACATGGTCAGAGGTAGTGACTCGTCATAGCCTGTATGAATTACCTTAAAATGAAAGTTTTGAGGGCATCTTAGGTGCCAAGAAAGTTGGTTACATGAATAATATCTGCTCCCATTTATATATGTTTGGGATCACATAAACCCTAAATTAGAAATTACAAAGTAAAAAAGAAAAAAAAAAGAAAAATCACTAAATCACTAAGTTAACGCACGAACACTTCAGATTGATTCTCTAACTGAAGATACAATACAATAAAGTACCTGATTCATGGATAAATGAACTTGACGAGAGGGGGTGTGAGATAGATTAAGAAAATTAGTTGGGGAGAAGATATTATGAAGATGATGTGAGATCTGAGAAAAAAGATATATATAAGATGGGTGGAGGGGCAATTTGATTTTGGGGAAAAATTTAGGCGGGGTTTGCAAAACGTTTGTGAAAAGTTTGAGTGGGAAATTTTATTTTGGGAAAAATTAAGTTTTTTACATATAAATTTAAGGGATAAATACTAAATAGTACTATAAATTTAGGCGGGGTTTGCGAAACGTTTGTGAAAAGTTGAGTGAGAAATTTTATTTTGGGAAAAAGTAAGTTTTTTACATATAAATTTAAGGGATAAATAGTACTATAAATTTAGGCATTTTATTGTTGAGTTTAAAATATATTTGAATCTAATTGAATACAATATATTGCAACCATTTTAGTTGAGTTGGGTGTTCATCTAAGCTAGACTTCCATAATCCAATCCATTCCATACATGACAAAATATCAAAATACATTCCATACATGACAAAATATAAACTTAAAAACACGATTAGTATAAACTTAAAAACACGATTAGATAATCCATTCCATACACAACAATATCAAAATACAATAGATAATCCATTCCAAAATCCATTCCATACATGAAAATATCAAAATACAAACTAAACATTTAAGACCTCCTAACCCTTTTTTGAGCCTGAATAGCCTTAATCTTCTCAATATGGGCTTTCTTCTCTTCGATTCCTTCACGGGTCAGCAGGAGGAGTTGAGCCATCAAATCAAGCCTTCGATGGTCCCTGACCTGAGATTCAACAAGGCAATGCTCTCCAGCCTTGGAAACCTCATTATCAGGACCAAAGGACCAAGCCTCATCGATGGTATCATTACGCTTATCAAGCTTGGCCCTCAGTTTGGTACTCTCATCCCCCATTCTTATGAGAAAGCCTTCATCCTCAGTCATATCTTGAGACTACAGAAAAGTGAAGATATGAGACAACTCATCTGAGCCACAAGCTTCTCTTAGTTTATTGATGTTCGGTGTGTCAGCCATTGATAGTTGATGAAAAAGTAATTAGGGTTATGGCAAGGAATGTGACTGTGAGGATTATGTCCAATGACACTCAATGAGTGTTGTATAAATAACCAAAAAAAAGTAACTCAAGAGACAAAAAAAAAACAAAAACAAATAGAGTTAAATGTTTTTGACCAGTTTTTTTTGGTTATGTTGGAGGTATGTTGGAAACAGGGTATTAGAGTATATGAAGGGATGGACAATTAATACTTGTTCATGCATGTGGAAGTAAAATGAGGCAATGGTAATTATTAGTTTGTGTGGCTCAAGGGTGAAAAAATTAACCCACTGTGCCTATAAGTCACATAGAAAGAGAAAAAACTAATCACTAACAACGCAAATCATCAATCTAAACAC
>LBNU01029676.1:170730-195215 GCA_014162995.1 Artemisia annua
AAATTACAAAAACTAGCAAATTAACAGTGAAATATGTAAATATATTTTTTACAGATTACAAATAACTTATATAACTTAGAAAAATTATAAAAAGTTATCCTAGATAATTATTTAATATAAAAACTATTTTATTTATTTATTTATCCTAAAACTATAAAACTGTTTTTGATTTTTTATAAATATTAAATGAAATCTAAAAATTCTAAGAAAAATATATGTTGTAAAGAAAAGGTGCAGGAAAAATACAAAAATATAAAAATGAGAAAAAGCACACGGATAAGCTAGTAAATAAGCTGGGACAGCTTATTAGGCAAAATGGTAGTTTGGTGTATAAATAATAAAGGATGCAATGTATAACCAAGTAAAGACCCTAGGGCAACTGGCATACAGGTACACTATTATCACTCTCAAAGGGGGAGGTCTCAGGTTCGAGCCTGCCTACCCCCTTTTTGCTATTTTTATTTTTTTTTTAGTTTTCTTTTTACAAACTTGATTAATACCTAAAAATATAAAACTTTAATAAAGGAAAACTTTTTAAAACTTATCAATAAGCCCTGCTAGAGCTTATTTTCACAACAGTTGAGTTTTTTAAGCTCAACTTGGATTTTAAGCTTGGAATAAGCTTGGAATAAGCTTCACACAGTGAACCAAAAGAAAAGTACTATGTATATAAGTTATATGAACAAGTCTGAACAAAATTATACAAGGGAATTCACCAACAAGCTTGTTATAAGCTAATAAGCAAATCCAAAGTACACTGAAATCCAAACACCCTGCAGTCAACTTTATGGGCTTTTTCAACTTAGTAAATAAGCTAATGAGCACAATATAAGGACTGATTAAGTGATATGGGTTGGTGGGGTATCCAAAAAGCCAAAGCTTATAGACTGGGGCCCACAATTAAGCTTATGAAAGGCTTATGAAAAAGCCACCAATACACTGAATGTTCAGTGTATGCAGTGAATGGGACAACTTACAAGGCTAAGGCTAGCTTATCAAATAAGCTGAAAAGTGCAAAATAAGCACTAGAACCTTGAGTCTGGTGGATGGGCTTCTCAAAAAGCCAAAAAACACAAGCTTAGGACCACTGAAGAGCTTGTTGAGAGCTTATGAAAATGGCTCACCTACACTGATGACTCAGTGTAGGGAGTTGATTTGAGAAAACAAGGCAAGCATAATAAGCAGTCCAAATAAGCATATAATAGGAAAACAAGCATACACAAAGCAAAATAGCCAGAAGGGCTTCTAAAATAACCAATTATCACAAGCTAATTCCAAGTTTTGAAGATTATGCAAGCTGATTAAAAATGGTATAAAGCTTGTGCACAGGACACTTTTAAGAAAAAGTGCTAAATAAGATCTAATAAATAAGCAGTTTAACTAACTAGATAAAAATTACCAAAAATTCTCTAATGAAGATTAGCAGCAAAATATTAATTATCTAAAAGCACAATATATAAAACTAAGTAATGAATCCTACAGGAAATTATTTATTTTATTCAAAAATTTATTTCTATGAATTTTGACTTTTTAGATTATGAACCTAAGTTGACTTTTATGAGATTCTACTGATCCTAGATGATTGATTATGCTAAGATAAGATGTAATGAACTGAAATTATGCTATTATAACCACTATTAAGCTGATATGATTGATTGTGCTACTAAAACTCTTAACAGTGAGCAAATGAAATGGATCAAAGGATGATTTTGACTTCTGCACAAAAGACCAATGGATTTTGTTGATTTGTATGCAAATAACAGACCTAATATGACATGTATCAGTTAATAACAATAACCAAATCCCACTGGAACTCTATGAGATACCTTAAACCAAACAGACCTTTAAAAGGCTAAAGATGAGATTTTCAAAGCAAAGCATTGATTTATACCATGAAACTGATTGATGAAGTTTTACTATGATAAAAGGAACTTACTTGAGTACAAAATCACCAATAACAACAGCTTATGCTTATTAATCATAGAAATCTATTTTCACAGTGAAATGTAAAAATCTAAGCAACAAAGGATTTGTTTTAACAAGCTAGCAATATTAAGCTTTAACTTAACTTAATTATGCCAAAGAGACTTAAAAGAACAGAAATAAACAATTAACAAGCATGTCTACAGTTATTTGTAAAAATGAAGAAATAGGCTTACACAATGAATTTCAAGCTGAGATCATGAACCAAGGTGCCACAACCATCCTAACACCTCCCCTGAGGTACTACAACCATGGCCATCCATAAGCAACCATGCTCCAATGCTTTCTTCATCATCTTCTTTGATTTTTTATTTTCACTCTATTTTTGTATATTTTTTGTGTAATTTTTATTTCTTAAGTAATACTGAATTTTATTTCTTCTAATAGCTTACAGAAGCTATGCAAGGAACTTATGTGAGCTTATTTGTCCCTAACAACAACCATTAACAACATTCACAGTAACTTGAGATTTTAACCATGAATTTACATAAACTGATTTCAAACTTAGAAACTGAAATTGATTATTGAAATAGATTCACATACACTGGAAAACACTAAACAAAGTACTTGAAAGCTTAAATTAAGACTGGAAATTTGGAAACAACTAAGTCGACATACATTTTGCTAAAATAAACTAGATATTTTACAACATTGCTCCATAGCTGAATTATATAGATTTTTTAAGCTTCCAGCTGTTCTCTGAGACTTTCCCACTTCATCTTGACCCTTGAATCTCTGCAAACAATCCTAACCTTTGATTTTGCTTTTTGGCGCCAAAAGTCCAAAGGTGAGTATGGAGCAGTTTTGAAGCAATTAAGGAATTTTGGAGTGATGTATGAGGTGGAGGAGACACTGGAGATATTATTTGAAGCAAGTTGGGGTGATTATGAGCAAAACAGGGGACTGGAGTAGTTTTAGTGGTGAGAACGCATTTATTAGTTGTAGGCTGAGGTGTAGGTGGAAGGGATGAGCTGGGGAGACAAGGTATGGGAGATGGTAGTGAGGTGGTGGAGAGAAGGTGGCCAAACCAGGGTGGTTTTGGGTTTGCAGGGGTGGAAGAGGAGGGAGTACAGTGTGTGTGGTTTGGGAGGGATGAAAGTCAAACGGGGTTTGACCCCGTTAATTATAAAAGGGTACTGGGCTGGGTGAGTTGGGCCTAGGATAAGGGTTATTGGGTTGGTTTGTTTTTGGGTTGGGTTTTATGGGTTTAGTGAAGTAATAACTTGGTCCGTTTGGTTTGTATTAGATAAAAGCCCAAGGACCAATGTTGTATTTTCTGAATTCTTGAAGGGTTGAACATGTAACTTCTCCAAAGTTATCAAAAGGACCAATTATGCCATACAAGAATAGTTCAAGGGTAAATTTTGATATTTTTCATTTTTTAAATACCCAGGGACCATTCTTGCCAAATTTGAAACTTGAGGGGCCTTTTCTGCCAATTTGTGAAAACTTTTATCCAGGGACTAAAAATGAATAAGTTTGATTTCCCATGGGCTAATATTGACTTTTTATTCATTTTAAACCCTCAAGGACTGGATATGCCAAAGTGTGAAACTTCAGGGGCCTATTTTGCCATTTTTCAAACTTGAGGGACCAAAGTTGTCATTTTGCAAACTTGAAATTTAAAGGATTAATTTGACAACTTGTGAATCCCCAAAGGACCTTTGATGATAATTTTCCATGTTTTGAATAACCAGGGACTAGTTTTGCCAACTTTTGAAAGTTCAGGGACTGAAACTGCCAATTATGCAAACTTGACTGTTTTTCATCAGTTTTCAATCCTTTTGTATCTGAAACACATAAAAACACAATTCAAAGGTATTTTATGTATTTTGTGGTATTTCTGTGTGTTTTCAGATGTATTTGCAGTCTAAATGTGACAGAAATGATGAGTATTTGCACACTCATCAATGAGTCTATAGATAATGACTTTACTAGATTTAACACTATTATTACTAGTCTAAAAGCTCTTGATGAAGGTTACTCTATCAAGAATTATGTTAGGAAGTTTCTTAAGGCTCTTCACTCAAAATGGAGAACAAAGATCACTGTTATTGAAGAGTCGAAAAACTTTACGTCTCTATCACTTGACGAACTTATCGATAACTTGAAAGTTCATGAAGTGATAATGAAGAAAGACTTCGAAATAGTTGAAGGTAAAGGAGATGAGATGAGATCTCTTGCCTTAAAAGCTAAGAAGGAGTCTAGTAATGATGAAGATTTAACATCTGGAAGTAAAGACGAAAAGTATGGTATGGGGGTAAGGGACTTCAAAAAGTTCTTTAAAAGAAGAGGTAGATACTTGAGACAACCAAGAGATGAAAAAGATTTCATTGCAAAAGAATCGGGATGACAAGAAAGGGAAAGGTGAAAGGAAGTGCTTTAGATGTGAAGATCTGAATCATCTTATTGGAGAATGTCAGAAACCACAAAGAAACAGGAACCAAAGGGCTTTCATTGGAGGTTCTTGGAGTGATAGCTGTGATGAAGATGAAGATGAAGAAAAGAACAACGACGAAATGTGTCTTATGGATCAACCATCTAATGAGGTACATTTTGAATCTTCTTAGTATTGTGATGATAACTCTTCAATAGATAATGATACCTTGCATAGTGAATATAATAAGCAAGGTTATAAATAGTGTGAGGCGTGGCGTGGCGCCATGGTCAAGCCTCAAGCCTTAGCGTGAGGCATGGCGACATGGCATTTTTAAAGCGTGAATTAAGGCGGCAAAAAGTATTTATAGATTTATAGATTTACATTATATTTCATTAGTATATCATATTTCATATATATCGAGTTTACAAAAAGTGTTATAAATAAGCAATAAAGTCAATAAACACTCTTTACATTTGTAATCTTCTTCAAATACTAGTAAACCCCTAAACGCCAAATACCAGTAAACCTCAAATACGATGCCTAAATTCCAATTACTAGTAAATCCCTTAAACGTCTCAAATACCAGTACACCTTATCGCGCCTTATTTCACCTCATCTCATGCCAAGCCTTAAGACGACGCCTTGGTCTATAGCGTTGCGTGGAGGTGACGCCTCGCGCCTTTGCGGCACCAAGGCGCGCCTTTTAGAACACTGATAATAAGTTATGTGAAGTTAGTTTAAAAGTCATAATTAAAAACAAGATTTTAAAAATTGTTAGAACTAGGTTAGAAAAGGAAATACTGGAGTTAAAAGAAAATGTTAATAAACTTGAGAAAACAAAGAGATTGACGTTGGATGTACGTCATGTCAAGAACTTCAAGTAGAAAATGAGAAACTCAAAGAGGAAGCATTTAGGCTTGCAAAATTTGAAAAGAGTACTCGCTCACTAAAAGAAATGTTATGTATTCAAAAACACTCCAGTGATAAAATAGGACTAGGCTTTAATAAGGATGAAGCATCAACTAGTGGAACAAAACAAGTATAATTTGTAAAATCAAAGGAAACTGCTAAAACAAGGGACGGTTACCTGATTAAATATAAGGGAACTGTCCACTACTGAAGACAGATTAGTTTCGAATTTGAAGCCTAACTTCCTCTAAACCAAAACGCGTAGTTGTTAATAATGTCAAGTTACCCATTGCAAGTAAAAGTGAAGTTAGACACTTTTATCAACCACCTTCTAAACCCTGAGTTGGATTTACAAAAGCCGAATTTAGATAAAAAAACTTCACCTCCTAGAAAATAAATACTTCTCAACCTCGGTCTAAAACATCGCAACCTAGAATTAATTTTAGAAGACAAAGTTACCCAAATAACTATCCCGTAACTTGAAATAACTTCTAACAACAAAGTTACGTGCCTTGGGGAATTTGTACACCATTTCAACATCTGAATCAAATGCATGGGATGTTTAATGCTAATAATTTGGACCCATGAGATATTGGGACCGAATGTTTGAGTATTCGTGTAATTTAAATAGATATGCTTGGGAGTTGATTTGGATCCCGATGAATGGATTAAAGATAGTGGATGTACAAAGCAAATGACGGGCAACAAAAGTCTCTTCTCCTCATAAAAAGCATACAATGGAGGTAATATCACTTTTGGTAGTAAACTACAAGGAAATATCATTGGCAAATGTACGATTTCTCTTGACTCCCTTACTAGTGTTGAAAATGTCGATAACTTAGGTTTTAATTTACTAAGTGTTAGTCAAATATGTGATAATAAATGTAAGATAATATTTTCCAAGCATGATAGTGAGATCACTAAGAATGGGAAAACCATAGGTAGAGGAATTAGGAAGAACGGCTTATACGTGATGAAAATAGGAAATAAGCCGCAAGACAAACTTTGCCTAGCAACCATGGACGGAAACTCTACCTTATGGCATAAGACTAGGTTACGCAAATATGTGTTTGATTTAATCTTTGGCGTCTAAGGAATTAGTTAGAGATTTACCTAAGCTTATGTTTGATCAACACTTTTGTGACGCTTGTCAAATTGAAAAACAAACCACATGCTAATCACAAAGCTAAGAATATGGTCTTAACAACTAGGTGTCTAGAACTCTTACACATGGATCTATTCAATCCATCTGTTGTACGGAGTTACGGAAGAAACCTTTATACCTTAGTAATAGTAGGAGACTATTCTAGGTAAACTTGGACAAGATTTCTTAAGACTAAAACTGAAGCGTTCAAACAATTCAAAATTTTCAGTAAGAAAGTCCAAAATCAACTAGGTTGTCCAATTGTTTCCATTAGGACGGATCATGCTGGGGAATTTGATAATGAATTGCAATCTGAAGTTTATTGTGACGCTAATGGGATTACTTGCAATTTCTCTGCTCTGCGCACTCCATAATTAAATGGGTTAGTTGAAAGGAAAAATCGCACCCTACAAGAAATGAGTATGTGGAAAACTAGAAGGGGGTTGAATAGTTTACCGCTTTTTATCTTGTTAATCTTTGAAAAGCTTTAAGTGTAACCAACAATTGTAACTAATTAACACTAATTAATATGCAAGTATAAAGAGAGAAACGATCAAACCACAACACGATTGTTTATCGTGTTTCGGCTACAAGGACTCTTTTTCCTTGCCTTACTCCACGCCCCCAGTTTCCAACTCGAGAGTTTCAAGCACTAGTCAACAAGCTCCTTTCACCGGTGGAGAAACCCTTACAATCGTCGCTTACACTTTATCCGGTACAAAGCTAAATACCGGATCCTAGTTCAAGGTAGAACCACCCTAACGTCGCCTATTCACTATTTCCGACACTAAGCTAGATGTTGAGTTCTTTTATGAAGGTACAACCACTCCTATCACTTAATGTATTTTGAGGACTAAAATACTAACCGATCACTTCTTAACAAAATACAAATGAAGTATAAACTATATGAGTTTACACAATAGAAGTCTAACAAGTCTTGCAAAGTTGCGTTGAAACTTGTAACTTCTAGAATGAACTTGTGAACTTCCTTTCTACATAAGAGAATCACACAAGTGAGTTGCTACTGAGTTAGATGAGATAAATGAAAGTTTATATGCAAAGTATATCTAAAAGTGATGGGTGATTTCTTGCAAGTGGCTTGGTATTTATAGCCAACCAAACCAGCAGACTGGCGGATCCGGCGGAACCAAAACAAGGGTTCCGCCCTTGTAACCGAAGGGTTCCGCCAGGTCTGACAGTCAAAGACTACAAGAAATCTTTCCATATCTAGCAATGTTAAATCAAGATTCTTTAGGTCAACACACAATGGATTGAGTGAGAATCCTTCCAAGATGTGTAAGAGATCTTATGGAGAGTCAACTTCTAGATTTAGAAGTCTTTCCATAAATGCTCATGATGCATGCCATGATGTCATGTTATATATTCTATATTTAGAAATACAACAATGTTATGTTTAATATGTAAGTGTAGCAAATGAGATAAAGTCTAGTTTAAGCAAGACTTAAACTATAATCATGTTTTACTAAAAACTAAAGTTTACACTTTGTCGTTAACAAAACTTAGCAAAGATCGTAAAATATAAATAACGTTTTTAGGCGATATTTGTATTAACAATCTCCCCCTTTTTGTTGATGACAAAACATAAACTTTATTTTTAAGTAAATCACTAATTCTAGTGTTAAGTCTTTAAAAGTTTGTATTTAAACTTGTTTTACTTAATTGATGAAAATCATTATAAGTTTTATAAGTTTAAATATATTTTCTCCCCCTTTTTATCAAAACAAAAAGAAGAGTTGCGAAGCGGAACAATGCAAGTGCCCCCCCCTTGGACAATACTCCCCCTAAATGGAGTGCCAAGTGAGGATTCATGGATTTTGAACCTACAAAAGAAAGTTAGTTGCCACAAGAAACAAGTATAGAGCAAGTCATGAACAAATGAGAACTCACATTATACTCCTAAAAGTCAATCCATAATGCGCCCAATATAGTAGAATCGATTTTTATTTCTAGTAAAATTTAATTTTGAAAAGGGTCAAATTAAAGACAAGAAATAAAAGTTCTACTTTTGAGAAAAGAAAAAAAAATTGAAAATAACTTAGAAAGAAAGGACATTACTACATCTAGAAAAAGATTATCATTATCCTTAATAAGAAACATCCTCCTAAAACAAGGTCTAAGGGTGTTGTGGTGGATGAGAAATGGCATTTAGATGCTCCAAAATGTGGTTTAGGATAAATCTCATTTCATATGTTAGCTCACGGATGTCCGTTTGACATCGTTCACTTATGTGAGCGGTTCTCTCACAATGTCCGCAATCATGGCGGGGAAAGTTCGGTGGAAGAGGAATTTCATTAGTTGTTGGTGGATCATTGGTGGTTGATGGAGCAAATGTGGATGGTTGAGAGGTGTTTTGATTTCCTACAATAGATGAGTATAGAGTCGTTTAGAAATCCATGATATGGTTGAGAAAAGAGTTAACCATATGCTTGAAAGCATAAAGGTGGTTCAAACGAGTTTTGAGTTCTTCATGAGTGTTTGGAGATTTGGCCCATATGGATGCATCTATTTCTTCATTAGAAGGAAATACGGAATCAAAGAGTTGGGAATGCTCTTGTGGTGGTTCTTGTTGTTGAGCATAATGGCGGAAGCTTGGTTCTCCGTAAAGAGGATCATGAATGTCTTTGTAAGTGGGGTGGAACAACAATGATTGTGGTTGTGTATGAACTTGATCTTGTGGAAAAATTGAGGGTCTAGCATATCAGTAAGCCAAACGCTAGCTCTAACAATGATGGTTGATGCGGTTCATGATCTAATGACCGACTTGGTTGAAGTCTTGTTTGTTGTTGGGTTTCCATTTGATCAATGGTTTCAAAAAGTGGCAATGGTGGTGGGTTTGATGATCTAGGTGGTAGGTCTTCTAAAGTTTCCAAAAATGGATGTGGTGATATTGGTGGTGTTTGGAAAAGTTCCATTTGTGTTAATATTGGTGATTGAGGTGATGGAGTTTTTGATGGTTGAGTTGGTGCCGAAGATGGTGTTGAATCACTTAGTGTTTTAGTTGGTGGCAGAGTAGTGATTATGTTGGCATTGCAAGGTTTTGGAGATGGTGTTGGAGTAGCAAGATTGAGGAAGTTTGTATCTTGGATAGGTGAGGAAATGTTGAGTGAGGAATCACTTGATGATGATGAGCTTAGTTGAATAGTTTTGTTAAAGCAACATGGTTTGACATTAATCCTAGCGGTTTTCCTAATAGATCTCGATGATTCGGAGGAAGTGTTGGATTTAGTCATCATAAGACTTTGGTTAGCTAGAATTATGAGATTAAGAGAAGTGGTGGTGATGGTGTAAATTGGAAGTATGAATGTTGGTTTATAGGAAGAACATGTTATGGAAAGGAGTTTTTGGATTTGATGTTGTTCCATACAAATTTGGATGTTTCTAATCATTTGGAATATTTCCAAGAACTTGTCAAGTCATTGGAAGTCAATCCAATGGAGTTGGATGGAGTGAAAGACTAACTTATGCACTAAATGCTTTGTGATCATGGAAAGTGATTTGGTTAGTAAGTTTCATGGATTTCAAGGAACCTTATGGAGGGTTCCTTGCTTTATGAAGAAGGGTTCCTTGGATTGATATTGTTTGAATTGGAATTTTGGCGGGAAGAAGCTTCCTAATTATTCTAGTGAGTAAGAATAATCCTAATGTATTTATTGGAATTTAGGGAAGATGTTTCTTACTAATGAAAATGATTTGGTCTTTTAAGAAAGTTTAAATTTGAGAAAAACAAAAAATTTTCTGCAGGTGACGGGCGGAACCAAACGTTTCCACAGGCGGAACCCTACTTTGGGTTCCGTCTGATCCGTTGGGCCAAACTGGGTTTACCCAAAAAAATGCACTGGCGGAACCCTATTTTTGGTTCCGCCAAATCCGCCTGTGGTCTGAGGGTAGACAGAACATGTGCACGGGGGTTGAGACGAAATCCAATTTTTCCGAAAACTCTTGGAACATAAAATTTAAGGTATATCTGAATAGGAAATGCAAAAAATGAATGTAGAAACACTCTTACCGATAGACTTTGATCGGAGGTTCCTATACTTAGTGAAATTATCACAAACTAGTAAATTTGACAACATTTCAAATGTCGTCGTCCTGCATAAATAGTTAAACCGATACATTGTCCAACAATAATAATAGAGCATAGAAGTACAAAATAACATAGCCCACATAGTGTTAACGTCTACAAATTTCTAAAACTTAATTGTGCCAAACGCTCCTTAAACACAAATCTCACAAGCGGTCCAACTTCTTCTTCATCTTTCCAATGTTCCTTCCAATGCACTTCCACATTCCTTTCATTTACTTGAATTCTTCTGATTCATTTTTGATTGTGGGAAGTTTTTGAAGGTAATCGAGAGGGGCTTACTTAGAGTTTGGAAGACCATCGTCTTCGCTCATTGATGAGGATGAGGATGAAGGTGAAGGAGAACGAAGACGTTTCCCTTGAGTCTTAAAGACTCTCTTACCACTAAGAGGAACAAAGGTGTGAGGAATGAGGGAGTAATCAAGGCGAACACCCCTGCTATTTGGTGGAATAGGTGAGACGGCTCTAAAGAGACGGGTGAGGAGCATCCCATACGGGAGAGCGGTTTTTCCATTAATAGGTATATCGGCCATTCTTTTAGCTATGTAGTAAGCCAAATTGAAGGGTTGTCTAGTGGCGATACTATAGAGCATATAACTTAGACACGTGTTCACATGATCTCTATTTCCTATGAAACTTATGACATTAGCCCTAAGAACCTCTTCCCACTTCCTAAATTGAGGTTTAAATTCATTGAGTTCCATTCCAAACGGGTCTTTATTCACTTCACTTCCCAAACGATTTTTCCTAGTGATGGAAGTTCTTATAAAAAGATGGTCACGAAGCACTTCCTTGCTAACAAGAGGAATGGCATAAGAGGGATCTTGTTCAACGATGTCTAGTGTTAGGTCACCATATTAGTAAACACAAGTATTCAAATGAGAGAAATGAGATGAGAATTAGACTTGGTTGATTAAGATCGATATGAAAGATGAAAGAACAAGAGTTTCCTTTAGATATGAAAATAACCAACAAATATTATGAGATACATGGTGTACTATTTATAGGAGAGGGATAGGGCAACACTCCCTCCCTTCCCTATCATCTAAGTCGTGGGCTTCAAGGCCCATTGGACACCTTATTGGACTTAACTTATAACCATATGATTAACTAAATAACGTAGCTAAATAAGATAATACTAGCAACTTATTACATTTACTGAAATGACCGAGACTTGACTGAATAGTTGAAAACTATGATCCTAACAATCTCCCCCTAAGGATCGGTCATGAAGGATTGTTGAAGGATAGAAGTTCGTCACGGTCATCGAGGTTGCTTGACGTCTTTGTCTTTGGACTTTAACTGTTGACATTTGTAGCTTTAGACGTCTTCAAAATGATTGTAGTAGAAGTGATTCATCATTCTTTGTTCTTTGTCTTTGTTGATGTGAAAATGATAGATGATGTTGTAATCCGCCATACGTCACTTTCGGTGTCTCCAATGAATTCGCTCCGTTCCGACATGCTCATACATCTTTGACTGTGTTGTAGTTATGCATTCGTAGCTCTTTGTCTTTGTTGTTGAAGATTCATGATTGTTGTCGTAGAATCTTTTCTTTAGACTGTGATGTTGCATCGAGCTTTCTTTGGCATTTGAGATGTATGTATGAGCATGTGGAAGTTGGTGTTCAAGATGGCATTTGTACCTGAAATAAAACAGTTAGCAATAATACAACCGGTACTTACAGGTTTGAACTAGAATTCGTCAACAGCATAGTGTGAAGACTCCTTCTAATTCGCGCCAAGGCCGTTCCTAATCGGATACCCCCTAAGGAGCTTACACGGGCACAACTAAGTACACCCACGATTAGGTGAGTCGCTGGAGATCACCCCACGACTGTAGACCGTTTGAAGCCATCATAAACACTAAGCGTAACCCACGAGGAATTACCGAAGTGACCTGCTGTCAGGGCTGTTTGATGTTGACCCTGGCAGGATTTCCGTTCAATCATTCGAGAAATACCTAAGTAAATCCCTCATGAACGTTCTAGGCAGATTGCTAAGATCTGCGAAGGACTCGATAATTTACAATTGGTGTCCATTGATGTAGAACAACCAATGTAAGATTACTAAGTGTACCTAAGAGATCTTTGATGTATCTCGTGGCTCTAGACTCAATTAGTGCAACTTATGGTTTCCTATGCGGAGATTGGGGCAGGGTCTCCTGTTTCAATATCAACCAACTCTAAATAGAAGGTCGATAGATTACAACGGTTCCCCGTGAGAATGAAACAAGTATCTTTTGAGAGATACCCGAGTGGCTAGAAGGTTAAGGTGCATGCGTCACTGGGTCCATGACGTCTTTTATCTTCAATACCGGTGTCGCCTTAGCAACAACCAGTAGCATATGAATTGAACCCGGTGTCTGCCCTAAGGTTGAATAATTTGGAGGGCTCATTTCTTTTCACCCTTTTCATAACGTTTCTTTTTAATTCTTCAACCCCTTCTTTCTCCGTTTCATTCATTTCTCCTTTTTCGAATCATACCTAAGGACTTCTAAATACTAACTATTGGTGATGTCCTTGGGTAGATCCCTCCGGTTTAGGCGGATCATAGGACGGTTATTCCTAACCTTAGTCACCTTATAACTCCATGACTATCCTAGTGATGCCTTTTGAAACCATTCATTTGAAAATCTCTCAAAGTGTTTGTGAAAAAAAACATTTTATAACACTTTGAGGGTTTTATTTTCTTATGAAATACTCCCCCTCCACATGTGCTTATGAATATTTTGCGGAAAATAACACATGCGGGAGAAGTTAGCACTTTAGAATTGATCCACTCTTAATAGACATGTACCCGAGGGACACGGTTACGTTGCTTAGTTAAAGGGATGCATTGTCAGTTTTTAGGTGACAACTAGCCCTAATAACTACCTTGAAGTTGTAAACATTCCATAAAGGAAGTTAGACCCGTCAAAGTAACGTCTAGAAAGAGTTTCTCGAAACGGTACAATCTACTCGGATAAATCCTTTCGAATACTAACGGTTTTTGTTTCGTCAATTCTTGGGTCAATTCTGAGTCGAGCTCGAGTGAGATACAATTTTGCCACATCATATTTTAATCATTTTCTTCTTCTCCCCCTCAAAAATAGCATATCAAATGTTGTTTTTGCAAACGATTTTGATTAAAATATGCTTTTTGAGTCTTATGGGGAGTTATCATCAAAGATTTGAGATTTTAAGAACGATGTTTTGGTACAAGTACTCCCCCTCAACTTGTGGATACTCATTGAGGTGAAATACTTGTCTTTTGAGTAGAATTGTGAAAATCTGAAAAGTTTGATAAATTCTACTCAAAAGTAAGAAGCCTTCGCTCCTTATCTTAGGATTGTAGCACTGAAGCGTACCACAGGGTCCTTTCTTTACAAGGTATGGGTTGTGCACTGTTATGTGTACACAAGCCTTAATAATTCACAATAATCAAGAATGAATTGGAAATAATGAAAGGTTATACCAAAAGCTTAAGTCTGAGATGAGGTCAAGGCATTGAAGTCGGTGAACTTTGCATTGGGCCTTTGAAATGTCAGGATCGGAAACGATGGACGAACCCCGATATAACTTTCCAGCCTCCTGATCTGTTCCCTCCGGTTGAGCCTTTCTTCAATGGCATGGATGAAGTTCTTTACCATTCTTCTTGTGCTAGAATTCCAACGGGTATTCTTTCCTTCTTTTACTTTGTTCAGATCGTCCGTCAATCTCCCCACTAGACCATCACGAACTCTTTGCAAGGTAGCATCACAGAACTTATGAAGCTCGTCGAACCGCATGAACCGTAGCTGATTCTTTGAGTTGAGGTAGGTAACCCCGAACTTTGGTTTTTGGAGAATCATTAGTTGAGATGCGTCATGTAGTTCTTCGATCATGAGTTGTGGTTTGGTCAAGTTGAGATGATTCTGGTAGCTTTCAACACCTAACTGTAGATCTTCTACACGTTCACGGATGATCAGTTGTCTGATGTACATGAGCAAGGAAGAGATGAAGTTGTACTGAGTTGACGTTGGGAAGCCCCTCATTCTTCCTTGAACTTTCTCCAGATACATATCTTCTACGTCATCTAGATAAAGATGTGGGAAATCGGCTTCACAAAACTTGTAGAGCTGTTCGTCTTGCCTCTTAACCACTATTTCCTTCATGTAGACATAATCAAACCGTTTATCTTCCAGGATTTGCATGATTGCGACGATTCGGCCTTTGTTCTTCACATCACCGGATGTACGTTCACGTCTGTGAGTGTAGCCGAGCTTTCGTCGTTCTGACCAGTTCTGAATTCCAAACAAAGCGTCTCTGTTGTATTCCACAATAGAGTTGCTGAAAATAGGAGCGGTTTCTTCAATGTTTGGAACCTCATAACGAGCAGCTGGTACTGAAATCCTTAATGAAGACTTGTAGCGATCTTTGGAAGCTTTGATGTCGTGTTGCAGGTAGCGGAGATCATAGTTGAAGAAGAACCGATATGGAATTCTAGGCTTGTCAGCAAAGCCTTGAAGAGGTAAAGGTTTTGTCCAGTCGGTGAAGTACGGTTCGTTGTGTTTTCCATGGGCATCGAAGTTGCTTTCCGGATTAAGCCAATCAAAGGAGTCTGATAAAGCTGATGCAATGTTCTGCAAATGGTAGTCCAGCTCTATTTTGTTTCCTGATCGTGCCTTAAGAAAGTCACGAGCATCCTTGTTGATTCGCCTAAGTTCAGCTTTCGTCACTTTTTCCAGCTGAAGACCCGAAAGAATACTCTGAGCGTATTGTAAAGTGTTGCCCGGGAGTGGTTCTTCGGTTTCAAGCGGTGGATGAGCTTTAATCATTGTAGTGACCCATTCAGATTCAGGAGCCTCAGGAGCATCTAACCATGTAAAGCGTTTGGTTTGCTTCTTCTTACTCTTAGACTTGTCGGTCTGAGTTGTTGATGATATTCCAGCTTGTGGTTCAGGAGATTCAGTTTGAATGAATTCATGTTGTGGTTCCTCCTGTTGATCATCTTGCTGAAGCATGAATGGTTCTTCTGCTGCTGTAGGTCCAGACTTGGGTGCTGAACTTTGTGGTTTGCGGGTAGAAGTCTTAGATGCTGGTGGTTGTCTGGATGATGATGGTTTGCGGCTAGACTTGGATCTTTTGCTTTGTGAGTCTTTGTCCGGATCATCGTCTTTTCTTGGACGTTTTTGTGTGCCAGCGGCTTCTTTACATGACTCTGTTGCCCCTAGGGATTCAAGTAATGTAGCTTCTTCATCAGTCTTTTCTACCTTTTCAGCAAGCTTGGAAGCTAACAAAGTTTCCAGTTGTTCCACGGTTAAATCCACAGGCTCAGTAGGAGGCCTGTTCGTTTGCAGATAGAAAGGAGTTGACTGAAGCGTTTTGACGATGTTTTTACGAATCCTGATGTCTAACTCATTTCTGATGGGTTTCAGCAGTTCAGACGACTCTGGAGTTACTGTAGATACAAGATTTTCACCCAAGTATTCTTTGGTGTAGTCTTTGATCATCTCTTCCATATCTGCTGTCATGTACTTGTCAACTTGAGCTTTAGTCTGCATTAACTCCTGTACTTTATCAGAGAGCTGTGTAACAAGTGTAGTCATTTTCTTCATTTGGTCTTGAAGATCACCATCGTGTTGTTGTGGTGTTCTCCTAGTCCTTGAAGATCCCGCAATATGCTTTGCCCGTGAAAATGCTTTTGTATTTCTCAGACTAGCTTTCTTCATTCTTGGTCTTTTTGCTTTAAGGTCCAGACTTGGGTGCTGAACTTTGTGGTTTGCGGGTAGAAGTCTTAGATGCTGGTGGTTGTCTGGATGATGATGGTTTGCGGCTAGACTTGTATCTTTTGCTTTGTGAGTCTTTTTCCGGATCATCGTCTTTTCTTGGACGTTTACGTGTACCAGCGGCTTCTTTACATGACTCTGTTGCCCTCAGGGATTCAAGTAATGCAGCTTCTTCATCAGTCTTTTCTACCTTTTCAGCAAGCTTGGAAGCTAACAAAGTTTCCAGTTGTTCCACGGTTAAATCCACAGGCTCAGTAGGAGGCCTGTTCGTTTGCAGATAGAAAGGAGTTGACTGTAGCGTTTTGACGATGTTTTTACGAATCCTGATGTCTAGCTCATTTCTGATGGGTTTCAGCAGTTCAGACAACTCTGGAGTTACTGTAGATACAAGATTTTCACCCAAATATTCTTTGGTGTAGTCTTTGATCATCTCTTCCATATCTGCTGTCATGTACTTGTCAACTTGAGCTTTAGTCTGCATTAACTCCTGTACTTTATCAGGGAGCTGAGTAACAAGTGTAGTCATTTTCTTCATTTGGTCTTGAAGATCACCATCGTGTTGTTGTGGTGTTCTCCTAGTCCTTGAAGATCCTGCAATATGCTTTGCCCGTAAAAATGCTTTTGTAGTTCTCAGACTGGCTTTCTTCATTCTTGGTCTTTTTACTTTTGGTGGTGGTGGTGGTGGTGACTGGTCTGATGATGATGATGATGATTCTGCTTCTCTATCTGATTCAGAATGAGGTGGAGATAGATCTTTAGGTGGAGTACCTTGAGGGATTGGAGGCCTTTCCGGTGTTGGAGACCTATCTTTTAGCGGTGATGGCATGTCAGTGTCGAAGAATTGATCATCTTGATCTTGATCATGAGGTTGATCATCAAGATTTTCTTCTACCGGTTCCTCTGAGGTTTTCTTACTCAACTCCTCTTCATCCTGACCTTTGGCTTCGACCTCTGGAATTGTTGTCTCAGTTTCCTTTTGTAGTTCATCTTTAGCCTCTTCTACTCCAGCATCTTTCATAATAGTGTTACCCTCAGCATCCTTTTCCAGTTGTTCTGTTGTTGTTTCAGTTGCTGTTGGAGGTATCACTGTGCTGCTAGAACCACCTTCTCTAGCTTGGAGTTCAAGTTTTTGCTGATGAGCTTGTTGCAATTGAAGGTTGAGACGAGCAGCCAATTTGAGCTTTTTCTGCTCTTCCTTTTCCAGGTATCGGGTGTCAACGATTACGCTTTTCAGCTTGCCTTTGTCAGTTGAAGGTTCAGATTCAGGTAGCACAGTTTCTTTATCATCATTCCCAGGTTCACGGATGACAATTCCTTTTCTTGGTTGTTGTTGTTGCTCATGGAGAGTTTCCAAACTTAATTGTTTTGCCAGTTCGAGTTCAGGATCCTCTTGAGCAACATACCTTATTTCATAGTCCCCTCCTTCATCTGTGTCGGTTTCGGTTTCGGAGCCAAATTCTGACCCACTAGCTTCTGATGGTGGTGGTGATGGTTCAGGTGTGATGACTTTCTTCTTGATGACTTTTCGTTTTGGGGCTGCAGCAGGCTTAGACTTTGGTTGTTTAGGAGTTTGAGTACTACTGGAGCTTCCAGACTTAGCACCTCTCTTGCTGCGAGTCTCCCTTATGTATCTGGGAACTTCTTCGGTTTCAGAAATGCCTACTCTCCCAGCTTTGTAGGCTAAGTCGTAGATTCGGTAGTTCGAAGATGCAAGAATCTTGTCATTCAAAAGATTGTCAGGTATTCTCAGGCCTGTGGTCCTTGGAGTGAACTGAATGGACTTGACGAAAGCAATCTTGTCATCGTCCACAATGCTGTGCTTTGGTTCGGTACGGTCAAACATCCTTTGGCGAAATTCAGGAGTTTTGCCAACGAGGTAGTCAATGAGCATTTTGGTGAACCTTAAGAACGGAATCATGGTTCGACCAGTAGTACGGATCTGAAAGATGATGTCGCTCATGATTGGATCTGCAAAGTCAATGTTGGCCTTGCTCATCATCCCCCAGAATACTTGCAGATGGGATAGTCGGGGATGTTCATGACCACTCTTCCGTCCCGTGATAGATCTGATGATAAGCATGTAAAATGTTCTCCAAGGTTGAGGTAGATACTTGACGTTTAACTTGGACAGTATAAGCCTGGAGGACTCTTCTGTATCATAACCAAGCTCAATCATGTAGTCGAGTACTTCAAGCTCTGTCAACATCGGTTCATATTCATTGGAAGTAGGGAGCATTAGAACCGTCCTGAGAACGTCTAGATCAACTTCGTATTCCTGTTGCTCTAGAGTGACCTTAAATGAAGCATCATCCAAATTGACCTGAGCAGTGTGCCAGAACTGGTGAATGTAGAAGGTTGGAACAGAAGCAGACTTCGTAAGCATGCTCTTGCACGGATGTGCCAATAGAATGTATTTGACGATCCGGCAAGAATCTTCAGTAATCCTGAGCTTGTTGAAGTCTAAACGAAGATTATTCTTGCCAAGGGACACATGGTAGTCGACTGGAACTACTTCACCAAGTGTTAAAAGTGGAAGATTCTGTGCGGGTGCGTTTTCTGCTAGTTGTTGTGGTTGAGCCATTGTGAACTGAAAATATGATGTCATAAGATCAAACATTCAACTTGTTAGTTTGTAAGTTAACGTACGAGTTTGATACTTAATACCATTTCATTTTACATTTTGCATGCAAGTTTCATTAAGCTCGTGAGATGTTTGTTATGACGATGATAAATTGTATGTAATCTAAGACGTAACGTTAAGCATTCAAAACACATTATGCAAATTAAGTATATCTAAAAGATTACACAATCACTAAACATCCACAATTTAAAGTCACAATGGTCACAGACACATGAGTACAAGTTCACAAGAATACTACTTAGATTTTATAAAGTTTAAATATTATACAAACTTTTCAAAAAATTATGCTAAGTGTGATCTCGATAAAATTGTAAATTTGTGATCTCGACAACTCTCCAAATCAGTGATCTCGATAACATTTGTATTGAGTGTTCTCGATAATTTTCAAACTGAAAGATCTCGATAACATGTAATTCAAATGTTCTCGATAAAACGATTCCAAGGTTTGTGATAAAACAGCCTTAGCAAGATTTCGATAAGATTAGGGATCTCGATAACCACATGATCTCGATAACATTTATTGAAAAGATTGCGATAAATTATAAGGATATCTCGATAACTTTCATTATGAGGTATCTCGATAATCATATCGAATGTTTTCGATAAATGTTCTCGATAAAATCACTTTATCGAGAATTCTTATACAAGAACTCTCGAAATCATCATGTAGACGTACGTATGTGAAAATTTGTTGATTCCTTGTGTGAACCTGAGACAATTGAGTGCAAAAACAAAGTTATACACACAACCAACAAGTGCATACATGATTTCGATAAGTATCATAAACCCTAATCTATCTAGATCATACGTAAGATGGATACATGTTGTTTTATCAATGAATTCATGCAATTAAAACTCAAACAATCATGTATTGACCATAGAATCAGGATAAACAACAACAAATGAGAAAGACCCAAATTAGCGAATCTCATAAGAACATCTAGATCATTCAAAATCATGAAATTGAAACAATTAAAGCATATTCACATGTTCTAATACACCTAACTAACATATCCCACCACTTAAATCAAACAAACTAACACTTCCTCTCAAAAAACCCAATTCGTCGAAAACTAGGGTTCATCGAAATCCATTAAATCATGTTATAGGTAAAGATTAGAGTATGGTAGCATGATAAGGACAGTAAATAACTCAAAAGCCCTATGTCTAATCATCCTAATCAATCATAATCAAGAATCTCAATGTTTACGCAAACCCTAAGTCTCGAAATTCAAATTACTCAAAATCTAACCATTGATTTTCCAATTCCATAAAAACCTTATGTTAGATTAATGTAAGGATCATGAGAAAACTTACGGTTTGAAGATTTAAACAACGGATTTGAAGATTGGATATGAGCCGTGTGATGCTTTTAGAGAGAAAAGTAATTTTTGTTTTTTGATAATAGTAAAAAAAAGGGGGGGTGAATAGTTTGGGTGAGAATTCTATGAAACTTTCACTACTTGGCATATTTAGTCCCTTAACTACATGTTTTCTATAATAAGTCCTAGTTAATTGTTTTAACGGTTAAGTTAACGACTTATGGCAACAATAACATCTAAGGTATATCCTAATAGGAAGAAATGTCAAACTTAATTGACTTAAATGTATTCCGTGAAATACCACCAAAATTAAAAGCAAAAAGAATCATTTAATGCAAGTGCACGTCTTTTGAGTAAATTTGAGAAATTTTGACGAACATTCTCCCCCTCAACATTTGGTCGTAAAAATATGGAAAATTTTGAGAGACCAAAGTGTTGAACGAGATCGTGTGCTTGCATTTGTGAACAAAATGAGATAAAAGTACGAAACGAAATGAAAGAAAATCTTTTTGTTGTTTTTATGGTTTTTCAATTTTTTCTTTTTGTTTTTGAATAAATATTTACAAAAGATATTTTTTGTGTTTGACTCCATTAATTGTTTTCCAGAAGAGATTTTAAATCATCTGGAGTCAAACAACGCATACCAATTCGGTGAACGAGTTCAGTAAACCTAGCCGGTGGTAAAGGTTTAGTGAACAAGTCTGCCAATTGGTATTCGGTACCCACGAAGTATAACTCTACTGTACCCTTCTCGACATGCTCCTTGATGAAATGATATCGGAGATCGATGTGCTTAGACTTGGAATGTAGAACCGTGTTGCAGGAAATAGCAATGGCACTTTTTGAGTCACAGTACATCGGAATCTTCTCGAATGAGTAGCCATAGTCCATCAGCTGCGTACGCATCCAAATGATTTGAGCACAGCAGGCAGCCATAGCCACATATTCTGATTCAGTAGATGAGAGTGAAGTGCAGTCCTGCTTCTTAGATTGCCAAGACACAAGCTTGTCTCCAAGAAACTGTAAACCACCAGAAGTACTTTTTCGTGTATCCATACACCCTGCATGATCAGCGTCTGAAAAAGCAATTAGTTCAAAACCAGAATCCTTCGGATACCAGATCCCCATGTGAATGGTTCCTTTCACGTATCGAAGGATTCGTTTAGCCTCATTGAGGTGACGTTCAGTAGGACGCGACTGATAGCGAGAGCACATAAACACAGCAAATACAATATCCGGTCTGCTAGCGGTTAGATACATGAGCGACCCAATAATACTTCGGTATTTTGTGGGGTCTACCATTTTCCCATGTAAATCCGCATCTAACTTAGTGGTGTTTGACATTGGGGTATTGTATGTGTCACAACTGGTCATTCCATGTTTCTTTATTATTTCAAGAGCATATTTTGATTGACTTAGGAAAATACCACGGGGAGATTGATGAACTTGTAATCCTAGAAAGAACGTAAGTTCACCCATCATTGACATTTCAAAATTTAGTTTCATTAATTTTGCAAAAGCATTAGAATACTTTTTGTTAGTAGATGCAAAAATAATGTCGTCTACGTAAATTTGTACGATTAAAACGTCTTCCCCGTGTCTTTGGATAAATAAAGTTGGATCTATCAAACCTTTGGTAAAACCATTAGCAAGTAAGAAAGCAGTAAGTTTGTCATACCATGCCCTGGGGGCTTGTTTGAGACCGTAGAGAGCCTTCTTAAGTCGATAGACATGGTTCGGATGCTCTGGGTCTACAAATCCTTCCGGCTGACTGACGTATACCTCCTCACGTAACTGACCATTCAAAAATGCTGTTTTGACGTCCATTTGGTACACGATCATGTTTTTGTGAGCAGCGTATGCCAGAAAAATCCGTACAGCTTCAAGTCTAGCCACGGGTGCGAAAGATTCTTCAAAGTCGATTCCTTCCTCCTGACTATAACCTTTAGCTACCAATCGGGATTTGTTGCGTATGACATTACCTTCTGCGTCCAACTTATTCTTCCATATCCATTTAAGTCCAATCACATAAACTCCATCCGGTCTTTCAACTAATTCCCAGACTTCTAGTCTCTTGAATTGGTCGAATTCTTCTTGCATAGACTCAATCCAATTATCATGTGTCATTGCTTCCTTGATGCTTTTTGGTTCGGCATGAGAGATGGTGAGTGCATACATGCAGTGTTCGGCATCGGAGTGAAGTTTCTGTCGAGTCATCACTGGAGCTTGGGGATTACCAATAATGTTGACAATTGGGTGATCACGTGTCCAATGATGTGTTGAAGGGTGAGGGTTATGGAACTGCTGCACATTAGTCGATTCCAAGTCCCGTGTTGACGACTCTGGAATATCGGAAAGGTTGGGAGTCGGTGCAAACGGATTAAAGAATGCATTGGGATCGTAATTTGCAGGTTCGGGTACTTCAAGTTGATTCAGATCTTCAGGTGCATTGTATGAGTTGGAGTCTGTCTGTTCATCTGCTGTTGGTGAATCTGTTGGAGGTGCATCAGTTTCTACAGTAGTTGTAGTAACGGGTGTATCAGGCACTGGAATAGTGGCAGTTTGAGCAGCGGAATCGGTGGATACATTTTGTGCACGAATCTCAAAAGAGTCATCAAACAGTGGAGTGAACAGCGTTTCCAATTCTTGACGGGTTAAAGGTAAAGGTGCATCTGAACGATCTGGGAAATTTAAACGGTTAAGTTCGGGTCCTAAGCTGTTGCGCTCAGAAGCCATATCAGTGAGCTCATCAAAATTAGCGTGTATAGTCTCTTGAATCTCTCTGGTCTGACAGTTGTATATCCGAAATCCCTTAGAATTCTCACAATAGCCAATAAAGATTCCTACATCAGCCTTAGCTTTAAGCTTTCCAAAGTCATCACGATCATTGTTCGGGTAACATAGTGCACCAAAGACATGAAGGTGTTGAACATTGGGCTTACGTTTGTGGACAAGTTCATATGGTGTGCGATTGTGTCGTTTGTTGATCATACATCGATTCTGGGTATAACATGCGGTTGAGACGGCCTCTACCCAAAGATAGTCTGGTAGTTGTGCATTGATCAGCATTGTGCGGGCGGCTTCCACTAAAGTACGGTTTCGTCTTTCGACCACGCCATTTTGTTCGTGAGTCCGAGCAATAGATGTTTGATGAACAATACCTACCTTCTCAAAATAATCCTGAAGGGTTTGATTTTTAAATTCAGTTCCATTGTCTGATCTGACGATTCTGACGGTGTTTCTAAGCTGAACATGAATTTTGGTGAGAAAAGTGACTATCATGGATGGAGCTTGGTCTTTAGTACGAAGAAAATAGACCCAAGTCCATTTAGAGAAGTCGTCTACTATGACAAGAATGTAACGTTTCCTGTTGATCGTTTGTACTCTCATTGGTCCGCACAAATCCATATAAACTGCTGCACATTAGTCGATTCCAAATCCCGTGTTGACGACTCTGGAATATCGGAAAGGTTGGGAGTCGGTGCAAACGGATTAAAGAATGCATTGGGATCGTAATTTGCAGGTTCGGGTACTTCTTGTTGATTCAGATCTTCAGGTGCATTGTATGAGTTGGAGTCTGTCTGTTCATCTGCTGTTGGTGAATCTGTTGGAGGTGCATCAGTTTCTACAGTAGTTGTAGTAACGGGTGTATCAGGTACTGGAATAGTGGCAGGTTGAGCAGCGGAATCGATGGATACATTTTGTGCACGATTCTCAAAAGAGTCATCAAATAGTGGAGTGAACAACGTTTCCAATTCTTGACGGGTTAAATGTAAAGGTGCATCTGAACGATCTGGGAAATTTAAACGGTTAAGTTCGGGTCCTAAGCTGTTGCGCTCAGAAGCCATATCAGTGAGCTCATCAAAATTAGCGTGTATAGTCTCTTGAATCTCTCTGGTCCGACGGTTGTATATCCGAAATCCCTTAGAATTCTCACAATAGCAAATAAAGATTCCTACATCAGCCTTAGCTTTAAGCTTTCCAAAGTCATCACGATCGTTGTTCGGGTAACATAGTGCACCAAAGACATGAAAGTGTTGAATATTGGGCTTTCGTTTGTGGCAAGTTCATAGGGTGTGCGATTGTGTCGTTTGTTGATCATACATCGATTCTGGGTATAACATGCTGTTGAGACGGCCTCTGCCAAAAGATAGTCTGGTAGTTGTGCATTGATCAGCATTGTGCGGGCAGCTTCCACTAAAGTACGGTTTCGTCTTTCGACCACGCCATTCTGTTCGGGAGTCCGAGCAATAGAT
>LBNU01029676.1:206553-283998 GCA_014162995.1 Artemisia annua
GGCAGATTGCTAAGATCTGCGTAGGACTCGATAATTTACAACTGGCATCCATTGATGTAGAACAACCAGTGTAAGAAGAATAAGTGTTCCTAAGAGATCTTTGATGAATCTCGTGGCTCTAGACTCGATTAGTGCACCTTATGGTTTCCTATGAGGAGATTGGGGCAGGGTCTCCTGTTTCAATACCAACCAACTCTAAGAGAAGGTCAATAGATTTTGCCGGTTCCCCGTGAGAATGAAACAAGTATCTTTTAAGAGATACCTGAGTGGCTAGAAGGTTTAGTGCAGTGCGTCACTGGGTCCATGACGTCTTATCTTCAATACCGATGTTACTTTTGTAACAATCAGTAGCAGATGAGGTGTACCCGGTGTCTGCCCTAAGGTTGAATATATGGAGGGCTCACTTCTTTTCACCCTTTTCTTTACTTTTCTTTTTCATTCTTCAACCCCTTCTTTCTCCTTTCATTCATATCCCCTTCTTTTATATCATACCTAAGGACTTCTATTTCTAGACTATGGGAGTTGTCCTTGGGTAGATCCCTCCGGCTCTGGCGGATCATAGGACATTTTTCCTAACCTTAGTCACCTTATAACTCCATAACTATCCCATGTTGCCATAAAACCATTTACTGAAAATCTCTCGAAGTGTTTTATAAACATAAAACATATTTGGTTAACACCTCGAGAGTTTTACTTTTACAGAAAGACTCCCCCTTCACATGTGCTCGCCATTGTTTAAGATAAATTTGCACATGCAGGGAAGAGTGGGCACCTTTTAGAATTGATCCACTCTTAATAGACTTGTACCCGAGGGACACGTTTACGTTGCTAGTTAAAGGGATCCATTATCATCTTTTAGGTGATAACTAGCCCTAATAACTAACTTGATGTTGTTAACATTCCTCAAAGAGGAAGTTAGACCCGTCATAGTACTTATCTACTAAGAGTTTCTCGAAACGGTACAATCTATTCAGACAAGTCCTTATCGGACAAGTCTTTTCGATTACTGACATTTGTTGTTTCGTCAATTCTTGGGTGATATCTGAGTCGAGCTCGCACGAGATTCCTTTACTTTTCATCATATTTTGATCACTTTTAAATGTTCTCCCCCTCAAAAATAGCATATCAAATGTTATTTTTGAAAACTTTTGATTAAAATATGCCTTTTTGACTTTTACGGGGAGAATTTAACAAGAACAATTTGATTGTTAGCAAAGATGTTTTCCAAGTACTCCCCCTCAAATGTTGCATAATTTTTTGAAGATTTTGAATGCTCGAGGGAATACTTGTTCTTTTGAGCAGAATTATGAAAAACTTTGAAAATTTGATTAATTCTACTCAAAAGTAAGAAGCTTTCGCTCCTTATATGAGGATTGAGGCACTGATGCGTACCTCAGGGTCCTTTCTTTACAAGTTCGGGTTGTACACTGTTATGTGTGCACAAACCATAATGTTTTTAGGATAAGTGCACGAAGAATCTTTAAACCTTTGTTTGATTACGCACTTTCCTTTCTTTGAAGAACGAGTCCTTAGCTGAAATACTAAGAAGTCATTGTTTTAATACAAAATTTGTTTTCCTTTAACAATAATACTCCCTCTCAAATAATGAAGTTTATTCGAGAGATAGTCTTCTTGAGCAGAATTTTGAATTGTATATAAAAATACTTTTTGAAAAATTCATGGGATGATTCTGCTCAAGGTTTTAGAAAACATAATCAAGTATTATGCAACAAAGAATGCTTGAGTATCAGATTAAACAACAACCTTGGGAACCCATTTCAGCACGGCGCCAACGGGTTTGCCACAATTTGAAATCCATTAATAGGTTGTGTCAATCCGATTGAAAGATGTTGAATTCCAACGAGAACCAAAAAAAACTTTTGTTCAATTTTGAATTACCACTCGTTGAATAAATGGAAATTTAAAACTCTTTTTTTCTGTTGAAAGTTGTTTGAGAAACCCGATGTCTCTCGTTTGAGTTTTAAAATCTGAAGAAGAAGATTTCCATCTAGAGTTGAACCTCATGTGTTCTTATTGAAGATTTGTGATGAATGGAAACCTTCCGGTATTTGGGATGTTCAGAGACATTCTTTTATTGCAGCCAAAGCATTCCAGATATTGAAAATTTGAAAGGTTTTGAACAACTATGCTTTGGTTTCCACACCTGTTTTACCGGTGTAAAACGAGAGTGTAGAGTTTGAAAAACTTGTTTCTCATCAATTGAATCCTTTTCCATGTTTAGCCATTCGAAACGTTTAACCCTTTAACCTCAAAATAGGTTCCATAAGAAACATTTTGACAATTGTTGAAAATTTGACTATCATAGGGATAACATGTACTTGCACAGAAAGAAATGCATCAGGCACAAACAAGTATACAGGTGAATCAAAAACTCATTCTAAATCTTCCTAAGTGCTCAGAAATCTCAAATAAACACACAAGATCACATAGTAACTCATTTTTCACTCGAAATTTTCCGATTATTAACATGGTTTGGGGTTATGATTTGAGACTTTGCATGCAGATTAGCATCATAATGCCAGAATATTTCACAAACAAATGTCCTAGTAGTTGCAGCAAAGACCTCTACATCTTAAACCCCTAAATTCAAACTTAGGTTATTTCTAATCATGTAAAAACCTAATCGAGCATTTTTTTTTGTGTTCTCTAAGGCTATATGAACTGATTTATTAGACTAACTACACATAAAAAATGCCGCAATCGGTAATTACTTAAGCCCTAGTTTCTGATTATGCCTTTTTGACCTTTGAAATCATTTGAAACATTTAGGGAATAATTAGACAACAACCATGAAGGAATTAGAAGCTCACTATCATGGGAAAAGATCGAGGATAAAAAATTTGTTAGACTGTTTTGTTGACCTTTTTAAGTATGTGTGCTCCTTTTTGAGAACATTTGTGGAAGAAAAGAATTTCATTTCTCCCCTTCGAATTAGCATTTACTTTGTGAAACCTTTTTGCACATTTTAATTCGAGAGATCATAGAATTATTTGAAAATGAGTTTTCAATCCAAATGATGAAGAAACATCTTAATCTTGAAGAATTGTGGTGAGGTGTGCAAACTTCATGATTGTGAAACTTTTCTCCCCCTCAAAACATGTTCCATGTTGACAATTTAAAGCAAAATATGTTTTAATGGAGGAACATAGTTTTGAAGATAAGAAGTTTTCACATACCAAGAGTAATCACAAATCAAACAGAAAATGATAAAGAAACATGATTGTACTCGTTTCAAATGTTATTCATCATCACCGAAGGACATGAAGACTAGATCAGGTCATTGAAAGAGTCGAACCGGAAATGAAGGTCTGGCTCCTATGTAGCTTTCCAGTTGTCTGATCTGATCACGCCTTTTCAATCATTCCTCAATGGAGCGATATAAGAGAGTAACTTCCCCTAATTGATGCTGCATGTTTATAGTTGCTTCTTCGTAGACTTCTTTTTGGCGAAGTTTCTGAATCATCTTCCCCCTAAACTGACAACCATCCTCTTCAAATTCGAAACTTTGATGCAGTTAACATGACTTCTAACTTTTGACGTTTTGTATACGCTACGGAATTTGTAGACAACATAGTAAACCACACCAAACAAATCTGAGTAGTCACTTAATCACAGTTATGCTCAACGCGGAAGCTTCGTTGGAGGTAACATGCAAGAAATCAGCGGGATATTCTTACGTATGTATGCTACTTCACATAAAACAGCCTGCGAGAGTTGAAACGATTACACCAAAAAATCACAAAACCGGACCACTGATCATCTCTGCGGACGTCTCTCCGGTAGTAATAAAATTGTAAGCTCGATCACGTGAGTCTATTATGCATCCCTGATGTGCACATTTCTTCCCCCTAATTGCAGATCCTCGTGGAAGATGAGTGTTTGCGCAAAGAAATCAAGAAAAGTCAAAGAAAGCAACAGAACATCCACTCTCTCTTCCCCCACGATGTCTTCACGGAATCGGAAGCATACACACTATGTTTACGATGGAAAACGGAGGCAGCGTAACCCCATATGTCCAATTAAGCGAACAAGTGTGAAGTACCATAAATAGCCCATGAGAATCAACTGCTGATAACATCTCTTGTCCATTGGTGAGTTGAAGGGTGATGTTGATAAGTATCATGCAAATTTGACGGATCCAAATTGCGAGAAGACGACTCTTCAATATCAGGAACGGTTGCAGCCGATGCAAATGGATTGAAGACATCATATTTGTCATAATCTGCAATTGCGGGTACTGATTGTTGGATAAGATCTCCAGCTGTATTGTCTGTGTTGGAAGCGATCTGATATGCCATCATTGTTGGTGATTCAATTGGAGGTGCATCGTTCGCAAAGGAGTTGTCGTAGAATCAGGTGTATCAACTGTTGGACTATTATCAGGTTGAGCAGCGGAATCGGTGGATACATCTGGTGCACTTTGTACAACAGAATCATCGAACAGTGGAGGAAACAGTGTTTCCAATTGTTGACGGTTGAGTAACAACTGTTCAGCTGAAGGATTTGAAAACTTTAGACGGTTGGTTGCGGGCCCTAAGCTGTGGTGCTCAGAAGCCATAACAGTTAAGCTCGGGTCCGAAACTGAGTTGTTCTGAAGCCATTCAATTAAGTTCGGGTTTCGTACTGAAGTATACGAAAGCCATTCCTGTTCAATCTGTTAAGAAAGAAAGAAGACAAAACAGAGAACAAGGATCCCCAAGTGTAATTGGGTTCCGGATGTTAGAAGCATAAAGTTGTAGTGTCAATTATCTTCTTGACACCAGAACACACTATATCAATGATTTTCTTTCTCTTCTCAGGGATAGTTTCTGTGGATTTCACATTAGTTTTTGTGCAAATGTCTAACATCTTACCTGTAGGAATCCACCTAAGACCAATCGTTTTGAAAATTCTACCCGTGGGTACCCACCTAATGTTAGATCTAGGAGAAGTTTTCATTTTAGATGCAGTAGAATGAAATGTGGGAGCATCAATTGGTTGAGAAAACCTACGTCCTATATTGATCCACTTCTTAGGTTTCTGAATCTTAACTTTTGGTTCAACGGGTTTGTTTGTCATAGATGATTGTGCCTTTGCACGTGAATTTCCTTTTGGCATATATTTTGAAGCACAAACATCATGATTATTTACGCAACTACTCTTAGAAGCTAGCCAATTCCTATTAGTTTGTTGAGTACTTTTAGGTTTTGGTTTGCTACTACTAATAGTGGAAGGCATCACACGAGGTTTTGAACCTAAAATTCCGTCCTTTTGAAGTAGTGCCTTTTTCCTAGCCTTTTCTAGATCATAGTTCTTGAACATGTCATTTTTATCATAAGACTCTTTACTTTTAATGCTCGTTTTAGACATGGTTTTTGAACTAATCCTAGATAAGTCAGACATAATCATGTGTTTAGGTTTAGCAGAGACAGAAGCATTTTCTTTATGCCGAGAATGTGGAGTGACTGGATTTGTCAAATGATTTATCTCAACAACTTGGGAGGCAAACCGAGATTTTGAAATTTTGGCTCGTTCAGATTTAAATGCAGTTGGTTGTCTAACCACTGATGGTTTTCTGATTGTTTGAATAGGCGGTTTCCCCAAGATTGATGGTTTTGCAAACTTAGTATCCGCACTCTGGCCAGTCAATCTTCTTAATTTGTTTTGCAGTGCAGCATTTGCAAACCCTTGTGCTTGAATTTGACCCTTTAAAAGCTCATTTTCCTTAACTAATGCATCCACATGTTTACTTTGTTCATTCAAAAACTGACCATTGTTGCCCGAATTTAGAGATTCGTTTTGCAATTTAAGTTCAAGTGAGATGCAATGTGCCTCAAGTTTTGAAAAATCTTTTTGAAACTGGGCAATGGTCTTTTTGAGAAGAATATTTTCAGACTCAAGAGTTTGGTTTGATGTATCAGTCATTAGATTATCAAGTAAGGGCTCAGAATCAAAATGTTTGTCTAGACATTGGACAACATTCTGGTCAACCTCTCCTTCATTTCTGAATTCAGGTTGCTCAGATTGTTGTTTATCATTAGCAGGCATAACATGAACAACAGTAGATTGTACCTCAACCATTAGCTCTTTGTCGAAGTTGGGTTCTGTGTCATAGATGGGTATGACATCTTCCTCAACCGTCTGTTCTTTGTCAAAGTTGGGCTCTGAGTCATAGGAGGGTCCGATCTCTGTATAATCAGCGTCTGCATCACTCTCTAATCTGCTGCTGTCATTCGACTGTTCTAATTCTGTCCCACTACTTTCCTTGTCAACCAAACTAGCATCTAAAGCTTTAGCCGTATTTACTTTCCCTTCTTGAGTCTGCAATTTTCTTTCATTCACCCTTTTACTAAACTCTCTTTCATGAAGTATTCTTTCAGCAATTAACTTCTCAAGAGAATCCATTAGTTGGAGCAGTATATCTTTGAAACTTTGAAAACCAAGTCGAGTGTTTTCAAGAAAATACTTGCTTGCTATGAGAGAGTCATCGTCCGAATATAACCTCGTACGGATGAATTGCTGAAACTGTTTCTTAAGTACACTAAAGGCAGCCGTGGATCCATTCTCGTGAAGTTCTTCTTTGTTAAGTTGATTTTCAAGTTGATCCATGTTGAGGAACATCGTATGAGTGAAAATCTCAAGGTCTTCTCCAAAGAAGGATGGAAATGCCCGTTTGAATCCATTCTCGAGACGAGTGCCAGCTAAGTCTTTGTTTGAGAGAAGCTTAAGGTGTGAATGAAGTAATATAAAAGACGCCATGCATTTTTCTTTGCATAATTTCACAACTGGATCTTCAGAATCATCAGTAGCATGTGTGTCGTACACTGGGTCTGTGTCATCCATGTGAAGTTCCTGCATGCTTGTCATTAACATCACATCTGCTGTGTCGGGCTCTAAATCTTCATATTCATTATCAGATGGAATATTTGCCATAAAACTTTGATGTAGAAACGGTTGCTGATGAGAATATTGGTGGGGAAGGTAGTTAGAAGAAGGTGGTTGATACATTATTGATGACATTTCTCTCCCCCTTGATTGTTACGATGGAATCGGAAGAATCACACCAAAATGTCACACGCAAGGTCGAGATAGTGATTTCGTAATTTCCCTCCAAAAATGAATGTGAAAATTTTCTCTCCCAAAATTTGAAAATCACTTAGAAATGCAATTTTAAGGTTATAGGAAAAATTTGAGTTTTGAAAATTTTGATGCCAAATTTTACCGAAAAAATTTGAATTTTGGGCCAAAATTTTCACCGTTATACCAAAACTTGAATTTCACGTAAAAATTGAACGTTTAGTTTCCTATAAAAATTAAATTTTACTCAAATTTTCCCGCCAAAAAACCTTTTTTTTTTTTTTTTTTTTTTTTTGGGAAATAAGAAGAAAGATTAGAAAGATAAGAAGAAAAAGAAAGATGGATCTTTGAAGGATAAAAGTAGGTTGTTATTGTAGATTAGTGTTGAGTGTCGAAACGTAAGTCCAAAACTTGCAAACTTAGAACCCAAAAGTTATCTATACTCGCAATCTAAAACCTTTCTTACTCGCAGAAAACCAATTCCTTACTCGCAAGAATTGAAGAAATGATACTCGCAGAAAACTGGCTTCTTACTCGCAAAATATTGAACTGCTTACTCGCAAAATTTTGGTTCCTTACTCGCAACTTTTATGATTTCCCTTACTCGCAACTTTGAACTATGATACTCGCAAACTTATAATTCCTTACTCGCAAAGAGGACAAAATTCCTTACTCGCAAAGATGACAAATTCCTTACTCGCAAAGAGTTGTTATCCCTTACTCGCAACTTTCGATTATCTTACTCGCAACTATGTGGTTCCTTACTCGCAACTTTGGGTTCTTACTCGCAAAACAAAGCAAATTTTGGCAGAGTTTCAAGTTGATACTCGCAAGTGCAGTTCCTTACTCGCAAGTGATAAGGAAGATCAAAGGCTTACTCGCCAAAAACAAACTGATACTCGCAATTTTTTGAGTGATACTCGCAAGAACCAAAAAACTCAAACTCGCAAAACCCACTGACAATGTGATACTCGCGAAACCCTAATCTCCTTACTCGCAAAACCAAAAATAACGTACTGATGAGTTTTTCTTTTTGCTAGATGAGTACTAAACCAATACTAATGTAATAAAGACTTTTACTACACTAAAATATGAACCCAACGAGTACAAAACAATATCTAACGAGCCTAAACACGAACCAAACGAGATGAAAACGACCCAAACTAATCTAAAAACAACCTCTAATATCCCTAGGCGAATGATACCACTTGATAGGTCAGCATATTATGCATAAATAACCATAGATCTAATAGAAAGAAATAGAATAGATGAAGAGAGATTTAGAGATTTAGAGAGAGAAAGTTAGAGAGAGAAAGAGAGATGGAAGGAACTCTATGAATATGATGTAATGGAAATTGTTATTGCAGTAGAGAACCAACAAGCCCTAATGAGGGCATACATGATGTATTTATAGGAAGTCCAAGAGGCACTAGATACTTCTACTATTTTACCATTTCTCCCCTTGGACTTTTACATATCATGAAATTACATCATAAACATTCATAACTAAATGATTAAATGTTAAACATAATAAGTCTAATATAGCAACCTATTACAAACTAATGACCGACACTTTATAAACGTGAAACGTGTTCCTAACAGGTATAAATATTCAAACACTATAAATTAAAGTGTCAAAATCATTTTATAAATGGTGCAAATCACCAACCTAATATTATTTGTTGCATCCCCAAAATCAATCTTGCTAATTTGAATATAGAAATACTGCCTTAGAGAAAAAAATCTTTACTACCTTATAATGCATTTAGGACATTCCCTAAATAGCAAGACTTAAAATTCAGACTTTTTAACTTACTTATTATAGAAATTTTAATAGCATGCACATAAATAAAAGTTAACAGCCCATTAAAAAGCTTTTAACAACCCATAAATGTCTTAAATTCTCATAATTATAAATCTACACAAATATGTAACCGCATTCACCATATAAATCTACACAAACCATTTCATATCTTTCACACACAAATATTTTTTTGTTCTTTATGAGGATAATAGTTGTTCAACAAAAATATTATTGTCTTTATCGATGGTGTTTTGTGTATGTTGGTGTCGCCAATAATGCTTTTTTAGGCCACACGCTACCAAAACGCGAGAAATTCTTTCAATTCCACAAACTATCCTATAACCCATCTCCTTAGCCATAGTTACACCGTAATCACCAAACTACTCCACCACCCAATATGTGCCAGATCATATCCTAAAAAAACCCTTCTGCCACCAACAACATCCATCAATATGTCCAAGATCATCTCCTCAACAACTACATCAGCCATAAGCAACTCATAACAACAATTTATCCTTCTTGAAAAAAAAAGACGGACGACAGCAACAAGACTACAACAACAACTCTTTTCCACGACAAAACACAAAAAAATAAAATAAAATAAAATAAATAAAATAAAATAAAAAAAACTCGAACCAAAAAAGAAATAAAGATCTCGGGTTAAAAAAAACAACATCATCGATCTTTGTAAAATCAAAACCAAAGAAAAAAGCTTACCGACCAGGTCCGAAGCACATAAAGATTACAAACAAGAAACCAAAGGTTGTGATTTCGAGTTCGGATAAAAGAAAGAAGAGCAAGGACAACAAGAAGAAAGGGACGAATTTTTTTTAGATCTGTGTGTGGTTTGTGAGAAAAGAAGAAGTGTGACTGCAGTGAGAAAAGGGTTAGAATCGGAGTAAGTTTAGGGTGCGAGACTGCGAGGTTATAAAAGTGTGGATATTAGGGTAGTATATTGGACAATTGTTGGGCTTATTAAAGTTTTATCCGAAATTAATATTGGGCTTCGGGTACAAGACTTTATCTATATCTATTGTGCNAAAAAAAAAAAAAAAAAAAAAAAAAAAAAAAAAAAAAAAAAAAAAAAAAAAAAAAAAAAAAAAAAAAAAAAAAAAAAAAAAAAAAAAAAAAAACTTATAATCAAAAAATTTGCTGGCCACAAAATTTAGTCATAGAGTATCTGCTGCCGCATTGCGCGGGTACCCTGCTACTCGACTAAAAAGGTAAAACATTTTGGCTGACACAAACACAACACATAGTCAAACTAAAAAGTGGGGCGAGTTTTGGGTGACATACGCGTGCTGTTACAAAAATAAGCTCAGTTATCTTGGGGGGTGTTTGGTGTACTTGATTCTTGGTGTGTTTGATCTTTGAATCACTCATTTCCTCCATCTTCAACAAACATAAATATACATAAGATGGGCTCAATTACACACCACCTCCAGGAGGAGGAGGAGGAGGCGGAGGTAATTATCTTTCAATTTTGATATGTTAAATTCATCAACAATTTGATACATGCATTTGCGATTCATGTCAATCCATTTCATTTTATTCAATTGCATGTCTTAACCTTCATTGTTATATATAACTGATGCTATTATATAAATGCCAACTATGCTAAATGATTCAAAATAAATATATAATTTTGGGTTTTATCACAAAATAAATATATCATTTTGGGTTTTATCATTACAAAGGGTATCTGTGAATGAGCGCTTATGTTTGTTCACGGAATTGGCTCTCTAACTTTTTCACAGCATTTATGTTTTCCTAACTGCTAGACGAGTACCCGTGCATAGCAACGGGATTTTATAGCGGCTGAATAAAAAAGGTTTATGGGTTATAAACGAAAAATAAAAGTTTTATAATTAGGGGATTAAACACGATTTAAACTGAATAAAAATAATATGTGTTATGGGTTATAAACGAAAATAATAATAAAAGTTTATGGTTTTCATATATAGTTTTCTTAATTTTTCACTTTCAAGAATACGGGTTTTTCCTTTATATACAGTATAGATATAACAAGGGTTGTTTTTATTTTAATGACTGCTAATATTTATATGTTCCTTGGTTGTTACAGGGTCTTGTATGTGGGACGTGTGGCGATCAAGGATTCACCAATGCTTTTGTTTACTGTGTTAAATGCCTGGATGTTGCCATTCATAGGTATGCATCCTTGTTGTTGTTGTTGTTGTTTTCTTATTTATCAAGTAATTTAATATTTAATAGTTTACAAATCAATGTTGTTGTTGCCACGAAAAAAATGTAGAAAGTAACTTTACTTTTCACTATATCCATGTTTTTGGGATGACGGAAATTTACTCTATAGCATATTCACATTGGTGATTTCGCACATAGGGAAATAATCACTAGCTGAAAACCTTTCTAAATATGGTGCCATGTTCATGTCATGGTACTCGCAGACCATGACAGAAACTTTTCCCTAGTAGTTATTTGTGCAATCTAAATGTCTTGCCAAAATTTTTAACACTATATTGTGTAATTATTGTGGGATATTATTAGAAAGGAAGAGTATTCACATAGCTCTAACGTTATTTTACGGTTTTTCATTCGTCAGATACTGCTTAGATGAAATGCCAAAGACATTCTACGAGCGTGTCATATGGTGTTGTGAACACTGTCAAGTTAAGTCTTCACAATCTAGAAAAGAGGAAGCTGCAAATGCAGGACATGTAAATGTTACCCATATAAAGAAGAAACATAAGAAGGAAAGGGACATTGTGTCTTTAATAGCCGAGACAAAAGAGGTAACTAGTCGGAGACATATCAAAGAGCATGCTCATAATATACCAAAGAAAGCATTTACAAAAAGGAAGAAGAATGCAGCTCGCTTGGCTGCTAAGAAAAAGGAATATAAGCTTCCCAGTGATCTAGAAAATGGAATTCAAGAGTCTTGTACACTGGTGGACATCCCAATCAGTTATACACCAAGTAAAATGAAGCATAAAGAGTTGATTTCTGACTCCTCATCCATGGAAGAAGAGTCGGGAAAAAATGCTGACCATGAATGCCAAGCAGAAACGGGCACTAATGTTTGTCAATCAGCAGATATTGAAAATTACATACAAGACAACTATTATATATGTGCACAACCAGTCATCGAGACAGTATGGAGGTAAGGATTTTGAAAGTATCTTCATTTACATGCTTTGTTACGACTCTTATTTTTGGAGATAATGTATACATAGGCCACTCGAGTATTTAAAAGATCACATTTAGGCCACCCAAGTATCTAGAAGATTAAGCAAAGGCCACGTGAAATATGACAACAGCATTACATGTATCCACATATCAGTTTAGCTTAATTTATATCGCTCCAGTCAAATCTTTGCCTCAAAAATGCCCATAGCATCAAGTATTATGTGACATGTAGTGCAGCAAAATGGCAAAAATGCCCCTGAATATACTTACAATATCTATTTGGAAACCCATCAAAAGTTCATTCTTTTTTAGTGAACTTGGGCATTTGTTGTCATATTACAACTTTAGATGTGGCAAAAGCTTTAAAGTTAGGGGCATTTTGTCATTTTGTCATTTTCCCTTATTAACAAGTTTTTATCGGAACTGGCATATACGAAACGACATTGATTCTTGAGTGGCCTGTAATGCTCTTTTACTATCTTGGTGACCTTGGTGAAACCATTTGACGACTTGGCTGGGTTATGCAAAGCATTATTCATCAATTTTTAATTGAACATTTGATAGTGCCCTTTTTAGTGTATTTTGTTGTCAGTTTCTGTTTGCTTCATTCAAGTTTTAATAGCTAATACGGATGCCTGGACACCTAACACTGATTTTTTAGAATTTCGTTTTATATGAAATGACAGATTTTAGTATGTTTGTATTCCCACATTTCCATTTTCGGTATTTGTGTAGTTCCAAATCAGTTTATTATATCTGAAGAACTTACTATTTTAAACAAGCCAATTTCAAACAATAAAAACCTTCTCAGAACTTGGTTTATATATGGTGATAGAACAAAGATCCATGTTATACCCTAATTCATTACTAGTCATTTTATACATGTACATGACATGTTCTTATACTGCTGCTTATTTCATTCTCTCGATATTGGTCAGGGGGAGCTTTATCGTGATTGGCGCAAAGTATGATCCATTGGGAAGGATTTTTGCCCATTTATCGACCAAAGCTTGTGATAAGGTCTTTCAAGAAGCAAATATGATGCCATCATTGCTTCACCTAGAAATGCAACCTAAGATCTTTTTGTGGCCAAAGAGTTTTCAGGAGCGTGAGCCATCCGATGATAGTATAGCCCTCTATTTTTTCCCTGGAGATCCAATGTAATGGCCACCATAATTCTTTCTAATTTACCCTCAGATTAAATTTCTTGTTTGTTATTTCTTTAGTCTGAAATTATTTTTTTTTAACTATATGTTTGCTTTAGAAATGAAAAGATATTTGATCACTTTGTGCAAGACATGATGGATAAAGAGCTTGCAATGAGAGCCCCTACCAAAAATGCAGAGCTATTGATTTTCACTTCTATGGTTTTGCCACATTGTTTCCAGAGTGAGTCCTTGAATGTAATCAACTTCAAATAATGTTCATTTTCTTTGTTTACCAGACTCCGTAACATGTGTTTTGTAGAATTTCAAGGGAAGTATTATCTTTGGGGTGTTTTTCGAGGCAAAAGGGACGACCCTACATCGGTGGTGAGCCATAATCTTACAGTTCCCAATAGCAGTGATCAGTGTGCTCTTTTAAAACGTACGGTGTCATGTACTTGACATGTAGTTTGGTTTCATATTTTTCTTCATCTTCTGATATTTTGATCTTGATACTTTGCAGGTGTTGATGTTGCTGTGCAACCATTTGTTGAACACGTGGATAACCCAATGGGTCAGCCTACTCTCCGCGAAGGAAGTGAACATATTCCAAATAGCAGTGATCAGTTTGCCCTCTCAAAACGTATGGTGTCATGTACTTGACGTGTAGATAATGTTTTATGTTTTTCTGCACATTTTGATATTCGGTTCTTATACTTCGCAGGTGTTGATGTTGTGGAAACATTTGTTGAACCCGTGGATAACACAATGGGTCAGCCTATTCTCTATGAGGGAAGTGAACATATTCCAAATAACAGTGATCAGATTTCTCTGTCAAAATGTATGGGGTCATGTACTTTACATGTAGATTATTTTTATGTTTTTCTGCACCTTTTAATATTTGGGTCTTGATATATTGCAGGTGTTGAAGTTGTTGTAGAATCATTTGTTGAACACGTGCATGATGCAATGGGTCAGCCTATTCCCTGTGAGGGAAGTGAAAATATTCCAAAGAGCAGTGGTCAGTGTGCTCTTATAGTGTCATATACTTCACATGTAGACTTTTTTTTTTTTTTTTTTTTTTTTTTTTTTTTTTTTTTTTTTTTTTTTTTTTTTTGTTTTTTTTTTTTTGTTTTTTTTTTTGTTTTTTTTTTTTTTTTTTTTATTGTTTTTTGTATATTTTGAATTTTTTCTTTTATTTTTTNTTAATGTTTTCTGCACATTTTGAATTTTTGCCTTGATATTTTGAAGAGATTAATGTTGTTGTGGGGCCATTTTTTGAACATGTGGATGACGCAATGGGTCCCTGTGAGGGGAGTGGAAATATTCCAAAGAGCAGTGGTCAGTGTGCTCTTATGGTGTCATGTATTTGACATGTAGATTATTTCTTTTTATGTTTTCTGCACATTTTTAATTTTTGCCTTTGAATATTGGGTCTTGATACTTTGCAGGTGTTAATGTTGTGGAACCATCTGGTGAATACGTGGATGACGCAATGGGCCCGCCTATTCTCAGTGAGGGAAGTGAACATATTCATGGTGAGCATATTCCAAATAAGTCTTCATTATGCTTTGTCAAAACGTATAGTTTCATATTCTTGACATGCTGTAGATTATTTTTATGTTTTTTTCTGCACATTTCAATATTTGGGTCTTGAAATTTATGCTGTTGTGGAACTATTTGTTGAACACATGGATGATGCAGTAGGTCAGCCTATTACAGAAGTGAATATATTCATGGTGAACATATCCCAATTGCAGTAATTAGTGTGCTCTTTCAAATTGTATGGTGTCATGTACTTGACAAGTGGTGGATTATTTGTATCGTGTTCTGCACGTTTCTGTGTCTTGTCTTATATTTTGTGGTGTTGATGCTGTTGTGGAACCATTTGTTGAATTCACGGATGGCACAATGCGTCAGCCTATACCTTATCAGGGAACTGAACATGAACTAAATAGCAGTGACCAGTGTGCTCTGTCCAAACGTATGGCTTCATGTACTTGACATGTAGATTATCTTTTATGGTTTATGCACATTTTTATCTTTGGGTCTTGGTATTTCGCAGGCGTTAATGCTGTTGCAGAAGCATTTGTTGAACACATGGATGACGCAGTCGGTCAACCTAATCTCTGTGAGGGAAGTGAAAGTACCCATCGTGAACGTATCGAAAATAGCAGGGATCAACATTCTCTGTCAATATGTATGGCGCCATGCACTTGACATGTTGTAGACTAATCTTTTTTAGAGTTCTGCATTTTTTGAGGTGGCACCACTTTTGCCCATGCTTCCACCCCATGGCACTAACTGTACCTAGCGCTCTAAGTGTAAATTTATTACGAGCAAAATCAAATAACAAGTGACTGATGAAAAAGAAAGATGACGTGACCTGGTCGGAAAATGGTTACTGTGCAGTCAATAGTTTTTGGTGGAGAGAAATTGTGTAGGTGAAATAAAATGAAATGGTGTGAATAATGTGAGATTGGATTAGAAATGGAGTAGCAAAATAGTCAAATTTTCAAAATTATTTGTATAGCTAACTGTTTGTTGCTGAAGTGTCTTTCTCTAAATCTTCTAGTCATTTAAGAGACTCTTGATTATAGTATAGAAAGATAAAGATTATATTGTAATTTTGTTTGTGGATTGTTTTCTTGATTAAGCTGTTGTTGCACTGTTTTCTTTTTGTTTCCATGGCAGATCCAATATGTTGGCTGGTTTGTAATGGGGTCGTTTTTGGCAGATTNTGTTTGTAACTTTGTTTAGTTTACTGCAACTTTCTTGTTTAGAGCTTTGGGTGTGAGTTCGCCGTGAGCTCGCCACTCCAACGTGGCTTGCTCGCCGAACCTCGCCACCATACCCCATCCCTTCGCCATATCTCTCCAAATGAAGGCTCCTCGTCTGCGCGACGGGGGTACCTCTCTTCCTTGTTGTCATTTTTTTTTTTTTTTTGTATTTTATTTTTTTCCCCTAAACTTGTAAATGTGTATATATTTAGGAATGTTTTAGAACTTGTAATGTTTTGTAACTTGTAATGTTTTATAAAACTTTTGATGTTTTATAAAACTTGTAATGTATTTTAAACTAGGAATTGAAAATACATTACATATTGAAATGAAAATACATTAAAAATCGAATTGAAAATAAAAAGTACGACTAATACAAACTACGATATGGTAATGAAAATGAAACTACAAATTACAATGAAAAGTCTGAGTTCTAACCCTCTTCACTCAAAGACTCTTCCCTAAACCCGCCAACATAATACTCTGCTTCCATTATGTCAAACCAGTTGTTCCTGCGATTTCTGCTTCTCTTTCTTCTTGCTCCCTAAGAGCTTCGGTTTCCTGTGACTCTCCGTATTTCCTCATCCTGCTCAAGTTGGCGGAGTTGTTCATCAGTAAAATTAAACGGATTGGGTTGGTATTCCACCGGTAGAGTGTTAACTGGTTCATTTTCCGTTGGGAGTACTGGAAAGAGATCTTCCAGCGGAATGTTTACCGGTTCATTTTTCAGTTGGGAATACCGGAAAGAGATCTTCAGGTGGAGTGTTTAGTGGTTCATTTTCAGTTGGGAATACCGGAAAGAGATATTCCGGTGGAGTGTGATAAACCGGTTCATTTTCCGTTGGACTAGGGAATTGTTGAGAGAAGTTTTTGTGTGACATTGTTGATAATCCGTGTGTGAGTTGTGTGTATGAGTTGTGTGTGTGTGAGTCTGTGAATGGGTATTTATAGGCAAGTTTTAAAGTTTGAATTTGAGTTTAAATTATTTGAATTTCATTTTTGAATAAATTCCGCTCGAATTTGAATTTGAATTTTGAATAAATACCGCTCGGATTTGAATTGATTTTTGAATAAATCCCGCTCGTATTTTAATTTGAATTTTGAATGTGATTTTTAATCTGAATAAAATCCCGCTCTTATTGTTTCAAATGGCTATAAATAACATACCATAACACACTATTTTTCACACACTTCTATATCTAATGATTCTACAAAATTGTTTCAAAGTCCAAACATCGAAAATGAATGCTCGTTGGTCAAAAGAAGAAGAAATCTTGCTAGCTGAAGTTTGGGTTGCAGTTTCCCAAGACTTAGACAACTACAATGAATACTCCTTTTGGAACCAGGTTGTAGACATGTTCAACAATCAGTCTGACAGTGACAATCGTAACAAAAATATGGTCATGGGTAAATGGACAAGACTCACCAGTGAATGTCAAAAATTCAACGCTATTTACAAACATTTATAAATGCAAAGACTATTTATGTACAACGCTTTGGTGGGAGAAGCTTCCAATATGTTCACGTGTGGGAGGTTTTGAGAAACCACCCCAAATGGGACGAATGAATTGCTTAACGATGTTGAATGATTTGTTTTCCATATCGTTTTTATTATGTTGTACTGTTACTTTTAGTTTGAATTTGAATTTTAATGCGTACTATTACTTTCAGTTTGAATTTTAATTTGAATCTTAAAATATCCTCCAACGGCTATTTTCCCCTATAAATACCACTTTACCTTTACTTCATTTTCTCACACAATTTTAACACTAACGCTATGACTAACGATCCAGCTGAGGTGCAAAAGGCTATCCTTACCCGAATACGTAATGAATAAGAAAAAGAACTCAAGCTGATTAACAATTTGCTAGGTGAGGTAACTCGTATTATGCTACAGATGCATAATCGTGCTCAAGAGGTCGAAAGGTTGCGTGAGCTGCCTCAAGACCATCCAGCTATCAGTGTCGGTCTAGAAACTTTACTAAGAACCGAAGAAACATATATGCGTCTCTCAATCGCCTTGAAGCTCGTTAGGGAACAAGTGTTGCAAGTCTGGGAGAAGAAGACAATTCTCATCGACAATAACAAATCAATATAAAAGCTTCGTGAGAATCGTTGGATGATTTGTGTTTTCGTATCGTATTGTTATTTGTGTTTTAAATTTCGCATCGTGTTTTTTTTTATTGTTTTTTGTTTTTTTCGTATCTTTATTTTATGTTTCGAAAGGTTTTTTTTTAATATGTTGTAATGTATTTTTATGTTTAATGAAATGAATTTAATTTATTTGATAATTTGAATAAAAAAATAAAGTTGTAAGGTGAGCCCCAAATGAGTAAGTTGAAGTTAGAGCAATGGGTATCATGTGATTCGTTAACATGTTATTGGTATGCCACCTCAGCGTCACATCATACTCCTCCCAATAACATACCAATCACTCAAACACCCTCTCTCATAAGACTAACATATTATTGGGTCCCACAAAATACCCCACCAAAAATATCACTCACTCACAATACAAAAGAAGAAAAAAAAATCACAAAAAGCTGCCCTCTTTCTCCCTTGGCGTGAGCCAGTGGAGTGGCTCAAAGATGTTTGGCTCACGAATGGCATTTTGCTCGGTACCATAATTAACGTGCCATTGGTTGATTTTTTTTGCATTTGGCGTGATAAAACCAAAGATACCGAGTGCTCTTAGTTATGATAAAGGGGGGGGGGGGGTTTGTAAAGGGAGGTTTGTTAAAGTGATGTGGCATCCCGTGGGTCTCAAATAAGGAGTTTTAGTGTATCACCACACCCAAAGCTCTTATGATTTGAAGGCCTGTTGTCTGTGCCTCATAGGCTATGGGTAAACTTTCTGTAACTTCATGTGGTTTTTATATTGAAAATATATATATATATTATTATTTTTATTATTATTAATTTTTTTTCATATTTTTATAGAATTTTTAATCACCGGTCAATGTGTTGGACGTAAGTATAACAAATTATTAACTTATTTTCACTGACATGTTAAGGAAAACAAATATTCTATTTTCATTTGTTTTATTTTTTCTATTTGCATAATTTCCTCTAACAAAATACAGTAACATTTAACGATAATTTTTTGGGTTACACCAATTATAAGCTATAAAATAGTTAGTAGTATCATTTTAAGTTACCAAAAATACATGTTACAAGTAAAACAAGAAAAGAAATGGATAAAAGTCAAGGATAGCTCTATGTACTATCTAAAATGATTCATTATGAATAACCAACTAACAAGAAAACCATAATGAACTAAAAAACCTGCTAGAATCTTGCACGGTTCGTCCCTGTCGTTGATTAAATGTTACAACATCAAACCTTCTTACGTTTTTATACGTTTTTATCCGTTTTTGTACGTTTTCATCCGTTTTTATTTTTTTTCGTTCGTTTGTATAACAAATGGACGAAAACATATAAAAGTGAACAAAAACTATAGAACGGACGAAACGGATTAAAACGGACGAAAACGTATAAAAACGGATAAAAACGTATGAAAAACTGATGAAAACATATAAAACGGATGAAAATGTATAAAAACAGACGAAAACGGATAAAAAAATGTATGAAAAACGGACGGAAATGTATAAAAACGGATGAAAACGGATAAAACATATAAAAATATAAGAAGAATGGATGTTGCAACGTTTAATTAACCACAGGGACGAAACGTGCAAGATTTTTGCAGATTTCTTAGTTCATAATAACTTTTTTATTAGTTGGTTATTCATATAAGGGTTTTCTGAGGGCACTTGATTAAAATCATTAATTGCACTTTGGATACTTATAAGAAGTACAAATAATTATTAAATGCTTTAAAACTTTTGTCCCTACCAAACATACCCTTTCTAATTTCCCTCTTAAGCTAAATGCAAATTTCCCTCCTTTTTTATTTTGTGTTTCTTAAGCTAAATGCAAATTTCCCTCCTTTTTTATTTTGTGTTCCCACTGAAACATTGGATACACATTGTTTTATTCAAGGACTTATATTGTAATAACGTTTTCTTAACCATATCTAGAGTAAATCAAGCACACATTGGAAGAAGGTACATATCTGCATATTTAAAGTAAAATATCTACGGATGGTAAGGCTTAAAAATAAAACATTACATTTTGTAGTTGGCATGCAAATTTGAAACCATCATAAACATATAAAATATAAGTTCATACAAAAAGACAAATGACAAATAACATCAACCGCTAGCATTTTAAACAAAAGATAGGATTTAAATCTTCATTTTCCTTAGCGATTTTCTTTTTCTTTTTGGCACGTTGTGGAGCAATATTGCCATCACCAAAAGCCTCTCTTTCCAGGCATGTTGTGAAATAGTGACCAACACCCTTACAAATCCCACAACGCCTTACTTGTTTTATCATCTCGGTTCCACCTTTTGGTCGTATTTTTTTCGGCCGCCCTTTTGGTTTTAAATTAGGAGGATATTCGACCAAATCAATTGTATCGTTTAAACAAGTCAAAGCCGTAATACTTCCTTCTTGTGGTGAGGGAGATGTCTCATCAAGTTGAAGTTCATCTCGTCTCCACCGTGAAGGCCAATAAGTAGAAGGTACTTCAAAATATTCTTTATGGATAAAAACACTTAATATGTGATGGCAAATAATTCCAACAAATTCAAAATTTTTGCAACTACACTTCGCTACCTTACCATCCCAAAACACCTTGTGCATTCGAGACGCTTTGTGATGTTTAACAATAAAATTGATGCAATTTTCTTCTTGAACCGTATATTGAATTGCTTTTTCAAATTCCTCTTGAAATTTTTTGAATGCAAATGAAGTCAAAAAGTAATGACCTTGTTCTTCTAATGGCGAATGCAAAATGCATGTTTTGTAAAAGGCATTTCTTTCGCAATTGCTTCCGTCATCCATGGATCTTGATCGATCAATATTGTAGTGACTTTTTCATAAGTAGACTAAAATTCTGCATGATAATACAATGAAATAAAGTTAAGTCAAGTCTTCAAAGGAAATAACATTACTGAAAGGAAAGTTAAATAAAGTACAAGAACATTATTGAAAGAAAACAAGAACATTATTGAAAGGAAATAAAATAATAGTGTAACAAAACATGCTAATGTACAGCATGGACCCAATCTGAACTATGCATACTAGTATAATTTTTTTCGAAGAGCAGTAACAAAAAAGTATACGCATACTAATTTTCTTTGCATCATAAAAACATATAAATTCATACCTTGAAAAGCCATCGAAATGTTTTTGTTGTCTCGTTACGTATAAGTGCACAACCGAGTAATATAGTCTTTCCATGATTATCAATACCAACAAAGACTCCAAAAGGCATCTCGTATGAATTAACTTTGTATGTAGTATCAAATACCACAACATCTCCATATTTTTAGTACCAATTAAAACAATGAGCTTGAGACCAAAAAATATGCTCCAATCTATTTTCATCATCAAGTGTATATGCAAATTGGAAATTTGGATTATCACTTTTAGCACTTTTGTAATACTCCAAAAGCTCTCTTGCATCATTTGGTGAGCGTGCTTTATGAACTTTCGTAAAAAAGTTATGAACGTCCTTTACAAGAAATGGAAGTTCTCGATGTCTCACATCTTTTTCTAGCTCCATTACACGCATAATTTGTCGAACGGATAAACCTCCTTCTTTCATCAAAAGTATACGTTTTTCATTTTCAATAGTAATATTACGATAGGAGGGGAGAAAACGAACCTCTTGTGTAGACAATAAGACATGATTGTGCTCCGTAACAAATTTAGTAACTTGCCACTCTTCCGGAAATATTTCGTTAATTCGTTTCAATTTTATACGCATATAAGCCTTGCATTCAAATCTTGAAGAACCCCGATTTCTTTGTTGTTTTGAGTAATCTACCTCTTTACTCTCCGGCTTTCCTTCACGATGACAAAAGAAATCACGCCTTTTTTTCACGCCATTCTTCTTTTCAAACCGCCCTTTTCGAATAGAAAACCCTTTCATTCTTGCATATTTTTTATAGAATACTAAAGCTTATTCTTCACTAAGAAAACATTGACCAACNTTTTTTTTTTTTTTTTTTTTTTTTTTTTTTTTCCGCTTCGTGTGTGAATGTAGTGAATGGTAATATTTACTTACCAAAAGTTCCACTTTTAATATGGATTTGAAATGTTTAGTGGGAACATGAATAAAAAAGGAGGGAAATTTACATTTAACTAAGAGGGAAATTAGAATTTTGATTAAGGAGGGAAATTAAAAAGGGTATGTTTGGTAGACATAAAAATTTTAAAGCTTTTAATTGTATTTATACTTTCTATAAAAATCTTGATTATAATTAATGTTTCTAATCATGTGCCTAAGAGCATATATTAAAAAACCCTTCATATAAATCATTTTGAATAGTACATACGGGTGAGGATCTAGTGAGAAGAAAATTTAAAATGAGAAGAATGAGAAATAACTATAACCATACATTTGAGATGCATCGACTTGATTTAGATGCATCTCTATTCATTTAGATGCATCTTAATTAGTTTCAAAAGTGATTTTGAAGTGAAAATGATGCAAAGTAGTACTAACAACAAATATGACTCACAGAGGACGAAAAATACATGGGATTCGTCTAACTTGATGAAATGCATATAATATATGTATATGCATCTACTTTTTTGCTAATACATATATTATGATGCATCTAAAAGATTAAGGATGCATCTAATTCAAGTCAATGCATCTTTAATATGTAGTTATTATAATTTCTCATTCTTCTCATTTTAAAATTTGTTGTCATTTAATCCTAATGGGTATAAGGGTGGGCCCAAGTATATATAATAATGTTTTTTTTGTTGTTGGGCCCACTCATTTATTTTAAAACATCTATATCCACAAGGCAAACAAAAGCCTTGTCCTCCCCAACTAGAGGCAATAAGAGATGGGGGACCTACATTGGACCCACAATACTTATAAGCATCTTAAAAATAAAAAGAAACATGCCCTAGAGCTAAGTCTAGTACATAGACCATACTTTTATCCAAAAGAAATTGATAATTAAACGGTTCATTACCTTTTTTTTTTTTCTTTTTTTTTTTTTTACATCGGTGCATTAACCTTTTTAACAACTTTTTACAGTGGGGTGTAGTACGAAAATAAGGAAAAACAAGGAGATAGTATATAATCGTGACACGTGGTATGCGGTTTCTTTATTTCGGCAGGTGGGAAAATTCATTTCCCTCCAACAACACACTCTGATCACACTCTTTTTCCAGTAGCTTTTTAGGGCTTCTTTTTGTTCTTCAGTCAGTCAGTGATGAAACCTTACAAAAAAAACATGGACCCACAACAGGTTTTGGTTTTTTTTTTTTTTTTTTTTTTTTTTTTTTTTTTTNCCCTCAAAAAAAAAAAAAGTTGTTTCTTAAGTAAATTTAACTGCTGAATATGTTTAGATTGTGCCTTAAAAATTGTGGATAGATTTGTGTCATTTTGCGTGTTTTGGGGATGGAAATCTTTTTATTTTGTTAGAGATGAAAATCATGGTTAGAGTTTTTAGTATAAGGTTGGAGACGAAAAATCTTTTTGAGGAAGAATATGTGAAAAATATCTTCTTTTATTCTGGATTTAGAGACAGAAGATATGATTGAAGAGGACCCGAGTATATTTAACTCTTTATTACTGTGGAATCATATAAATGCTACCTTAGTCGTCACACTTTTACTGTAATTTTGAGGGTGTTTGGCGTTGCTAGTTTTATCTGCATATCTGATTTTTATTAGCGCTAAGCACTTTAAAGTGTTTGGATCATCCAAACTGCTTTTTTTTGCTATTTTCCTTATTTTGAGGCAAAACAAGCTTTCTTTCAATAAGCATGTGCGAGCATAGTTAAGCTGTTATTTGGGATGAAGCTACATAATAAGTAAATTCGGACGCTATCTTCTAACAACTTATGAGTGTTTATGTATAAGCATAAATAGAAGACAAAAACAAAGAAATCCCAAACACCCTCTTTGAAATAGATAAAGATTATAGATTGTTTGGATGGACAGGGAGTATTAATCTTCTTTATCTATAGATGATGTGGTCTAAGGTTGATTTTTTTTGTTTGAGCTTTGAACATCAATCCATCATTGTAGGTTATAACCAGTAAGATGTCGTTGCAGTTGTATTGTATAAATTATATCGTTAAATTACATCACATAAAGAAGTGACTTTGGGTCCATTTATTTCATCATAAGATTATGAAGATGGCATCAAACAGGTAGGTGACAAGGGGAAAAGGGTGTAAACAACCGAGCACTATAAGTTTCTTAAGAGAGATTGTTTATTATAAAATTTCAAGCTGATTTTTTCACAAACACGTGATTTGATTTCTTAATACCAAGGGTTCAAGTGACAGTTCTGTTTTTCTTGGACTGGAATTAGGGTTAACCTTTTTTTTAGATAAATAATGTGGAAGACGGTTGTGTTTTGGTTAGCGTTTTAGTATTATTACTCTGTGGAATTGTAGAAAAAGTTCTCAAAGATCATTTGAGAATTTTTAAGGGCTTTCCTGCTTTTATTGGAAGATATTAAATGATGGTACTGGTTATCGATTTTGCTATGACTTACATGTTACTTTGTTTGCTATAGGGCATCGTATGTGAAACATGTGGTGAAGAAGGATTCACAAATGCTTTTGTTTACTGCAATACGTGTCTTGAAGTTCCCATACACAGGTACACACCGTTTTTCTTTTTTATAATTATGTCAAACTGTGGGTATAACGGGTAAACAGAGAAGGATGCGTGTTCAGGTTACCTGGGGAAGTTGAGCCTTTTTTTGGCTCTGATGTATGCAACCTAACCGGTATTCCCGTGGCCGTTTCTGAACTTTTCCCTAGCCATCCCAAGATGTTCACCCAACGGGGAAAGTCCTTCAATAGGCACCACAGTAGTAACATTTTCTCAAGAACACGGGTATTATTTTTACTAGTGATAGATAGTACCGTAGTTCTAACCAGTCTCTTTCACCTGTCTATATTTTTACGTCTACAGTAGTAGGATGTTCCCATGTAGTTATATAATTTTTTTTCAAGCATTTATTAAAACATATGAAGATTGAAGAATGCCCTCATTCTGGTCTTCTGGAATAAATATTAGTTATATTGCAAGGGTGGATTTATGTTGGATACACATCCTTTTTATTTTATTAAGATTTTGCAATACTGCGTGAGATATGTTGCAGCACTTACTGCAGCAAATAACACTTTTATTAAGATTTTGCAATGCCGCGTGAGATATGTTGTAACAATGTATGCTCAGATGAATGTGGTAGTTATTAGATAGATCTAATTTGGATAAAGATTTTTAGTGTGGATATGTTTATGGTGGATAAAGAGAAGTAAAAAGTATGCTGATTACGAAAGAATACGTGAAAGAGGGGAGAGAATTCATGCTGTGATATTATTTCTTAAGTAATTAGAGGCTTAAAAAGTGGGACTCAATTTGAACCTTTTTTGTGTGTGTTTGAGTGTAATAAGTGAAAAAGTGATAATAATCTAGGTGCCGTTGAACTGTTGTAAGGAAAGCTATTTACAGGAATCATAAGCCAGTAACTATGAAGCTTGTCATTTGCTTTTGTTTCTAACTGACGGACTTTATGATCCTTTTTTTATTAACTATTCAATATATGATAGTTGGAAAATGACTAACATTTAGTTCCTTTTTTACAAAGAAATTCCTGAAGATTCACCTGCTTTGTTATCAGTTAATGTTTATACATGTATGTTATTCATTATGGATGATACATACTCGTCTTCTTTGGTGAAAATAATGTAGAATATCAGCTTTTCTTGGTATGTATGCAAGATATCTAGAGGTCCTCATAACGGTACTTACAAACCAGTTCAAATGATCCATAGAACTTGTTTTATCATTACATTGTGTGACTGTTTATGTTTCCATTATAAGTTGATTAACTAGGTAGTTATCATGGAAGTTTAATAGAAATGAAGATTATTCACATAGCTCCAACTTTGTTTTACTGTTTTCATTGTTCAGATATTGCTTGGCTGTAATGCCAAAGACGGACACCGAGCTTGTCAAGTGGCATTGTGATGACTGCCAATTTAAATCTTCACAGAAAAAGAAATCTGCATTTTCAGGACATGTAAAAGCAGCAATCCATTGTAAGAAGAACCAAAATAAAGAAAGAGACAATGCTTCTATGATAGCAGGGACAAAAGAGCTAAATTTTCGAGAAGACGGCGTGCTTGAGTACAATGATGGGAGAAATCTTTTAATTGCTGAACATGTACCAAAGGAACACGGTACAAAAAGTAAAAGGATTTCAGTTTTCTTGGATGCAAAGAAAAAGGATGATAAGCTTCTATATTGCTTAATGTCGGAAATAATAAAGGCTTCTGGGAATTGTATCACTTCAATGGAAGGAGGTTCAGAGAATAAGATAAGTGTGGTTTACTCTTCGGAGGAACAAGTGGATGAATATCAAGTGTCCGATACATCTTCTGCGCATGAAAAGGTAATTTGTGATTCATTTTTCATGGAGAAACAGTATGATAAAACTATAAACCTTGAATGCCAAATGGAAACCGGCACTAATGTTCCTCAAATAGTGGAGTTTGGAATTAATGAACAAGAAAACTCTCGCAGACATGCAAAACCTGTCCCTGATCCAGTGTGGAGGTAAGGATTTTGATGATCATTTATTTGCATGGTTATATTATCTATTTATTTATTTGTTATTTTTGATTGTTATTTATCTATTTGTTTTGATGATCCAGGTAGGCATGTCATGTCCCTGTCATGTTTTTAGTAATGGTAGCTAGGGCTGGTTGAGTTAGGTTAACCAACAAACACTCTTTTTTTGATTAACTTTTTATTTTCTTCAAGTAACTAATGCATTAACTATAATTACAAAATCAGTAATATTACACAAATAATATCTGTCTTTGAAGAATATGATTTTTCAAGCTTTTTATGCTTTAAAGATGTTGAGCGACTTTCAACCTACAAAAACACAAGCCAACCGACCCATTTTGTAGGTAAACAGGTCGATATTGTTGTTACCTCTACACGTCTGATAGCTAACAGGGATCTCCAACCTCTACACACTGTTTGAGATGTAGGATCTCACATTAGAATATTACCGATTTGAATATCTTTAGTGTTCTTGCTCTATTCTCTGAAAGACTGAAACAAGCTTATACAGGAGAGACATTTAGAATGAATGGGTGGAAACTTACTCTGAAAGTGATTTTATTTATAGTAATAAAACAACTACTGTAATTTAGCTGCATCCTATTGAATGTTACTACGTTTATTATAGACATATACAAGCCTTGTTGGTATAATGTTACTTATTTGATTCTGTCATCATTTCTTAGGGGAAGCTTTAATATTGGTGGTAACGATTATGAGCTATTCGAAGGCATTTTTGCTCATTTGTCAAATAAAGCTTGTGATCGGGTTTCTAATGAAGCAAATATGATGCCATCAGTGCTTGATATAGAAATAAAACCCAAGACTCTTCTGTGGCCAAAACGTTTCGAGGAGTGTGAACCAAATTTTGATAATAATATAGCTCTTTACTTCTTTCCAGGATTCCCAGAGTAATGACCCCTATTCTATATAATTATTTAAATGTTTGTTTTTTATACCCAAATTTTAATACTTTATTTTGGAGTCAGAAAAGAAAAGGCTTTTGATTGCCTGGTGCAAGACATGATTGATCAAGGATTCGCCATGACAGCTACAACCGTAAATGCAGAGCTATTGATTTTCACTTCTAGGGTTCTGCCGCAGATGTTTTGGAGTGAGTCCGTTTAGATAAATGTAGATTATTGACTCCAAATAATATACGTTTTATTTCTTTTACCAGACTTGATATCAAATCTTGTGCAGAAATTCAAGGGAGTCAATATCTATGGGGAGTTTTTAGAAGCAAAACGAACAACCCTACATCGGTGGTGACCAATGAGCATACAGATCCAAACAGCAGTCATCAAAGTGAGCTGTTAAAAGACTCTCCAAATGAAGGTATATCCCTCTATTCTGTCTCATGAAAATTGCTACATTAAACTTGATTCATGGTTCAAGGTATATGTTTGAGTTTGTTTTAAATAACCAAAATACCCTTGAATAATTACAATACCAATGAATCTTGTTAAATTGAATCAATATGGTTAATTTACTTGTAGCAACATAATGGAAAAATAGGGAATTCGAACTTGATATCTTTCCAACAAAGCAAATATTGCAAAACTTCCATCAGAAGCAAAAGTTTTTCTCAAACACTCCGATTTTCTCTATTTCGGCATGCATTTCATTTCGCAAAGAAGTCGTCTCAAGTATCTGGATGCTTTGTGTACTTGTAACGTCTATGAATTGCAAAAAATTTGGTGGGAGCTCACCTGCCCGCTGCTTCTGGGCTCCATCACTTCTAGCAGGGCCGTCCCATGAATTTATAAAATTTTTGAGGACCCTGTACGAAACTAAATTATGAGGCCCTTCAATAAGGAAAGCTATATATAAAGTGTCACAATTTATAAGATATAATGCAATTAGTTAGCTAAACGTTCTAACATACTACTTATTTAAGATACTTTCTCATCTAAATATTTTTTCTTTGTGAAAAATATGCGTACGCATGCATATAATTATTAATGGGACAAATTTTGAGGCCCTTAAAAATTTTGAGGCCCTGTGCGGTCGCTCACCTTGCACACCCTCAAAGCCGGCCCTGACTTCTAGTGAATGACCTATAAAAAATTCTCTTTTTGATAATATTATTAAATACACGTGACTGAACCTCATATAGCTACCATATATACACAAAGAAGTATGCTAGTTGTTTGAACCAAATATACTGAAATGTTTTTGCAGGTGAAACTGGTGTTGATATGGATCCAGAATCTGGAGATTAACCGGTCTGCGAGTTGGTCAACATGAACGTTAACATAGTATATATTAATCTAATTTAGATATGAATGAAATGGTATATGAACGTAGCTCTTCAAGCAACCTTATGAATTAGGACTTACGTTATCATCAAGGAGAAAAAGGCAGTAGGTTTCTTGTACAGAATTGCTCTTAGGTCTCCATAACTAATCACTGATTGCTATATTGTAATGAGAGATGACGATCCTTTGAAGTGTTAGTTATTGGACAAGATGGATTGGTTGAAGTGAGTTTTTCAGTACTTTATCGAACAAATATGGCTTGGAGATGAGCATAACTGCAGAATTTATGTGTGCTCTCTGGACTCTGGTTAAACACTGCATTCAAACTCTTTAGAAAAACGGGCATAGTCGTGACTTACATTAGCTAATTACTTCTGTTTTGATGTGAAATGATCCACACCCTTAATATTTGAAACTTCCAAAGTGTTTATACATAGCTTATATTCTACAATGATTCTTCTCTTAATTTTCAAAAATCTGCATCACTGCGCGATATAGTATCAGTTCACTTGTATTTAAATATCGCCCCAACCCATGTAGACCTATACAAATAGTAAAAAACATGTCTTACTGTAGTATACATTTATTGTAAGTTTGTTACACATGATTACGAGTAACAGGAATAACATTCATGTATACTAGCTTTATTTATGTGTTTCCGTTCTATAATTAAATTGGCACTTGAAAGCATTGTTACCAAGATCGCGATCTTAATTGTAGAATCTTACAATCCTACATAAGAAAACCTTGCAAGATCGAAGTAGGATCGGAAATAGCATAAGATTAGAGTAAGATCGTAAGATAGCTAGTAAGATCGCAGGATCGCTATCGATCCTGATCTTACAATTTTGTTACTAAACAAACTTTTATTCAAATTTAGGTCACATTTTAAAACATTAGCTCAATGTTTCTATTATCCATAACTCTTAATGTTAGATTATGATTTTGAAGAGGGAAAAGAACAAGTTATGATCTCGAAGAAGTAATGATATGATGTCGTATTTTTTGCATCCTAATTGTTTAAATAACAATTGAAACATGAAGTAATTTTATGTTTTGTAGTATTTTTATTACTACATTGTTTGAACTATCAACATTTTCATTTAAATTTGTCTGTAATATCGAATATTATGTAGAATTACATTTTAGCGGGATTTTAAGATTCCGAATTTGATCATATGATCCTGATTTTGCAAAGACGAAAACTATTGTAGGTTAAATCGCGATCTTGATAACTTGCTTGCAACTTGAAAGAGTATCCCACTAAGTATATATGTTAGCTCACAGAATTGAGTTTGCACTCGATATCTAGTTTAAGTGTCTTCCTCACAAAAAGTAAACTTAAGGATGAGAAAATCTAATTAACCATCAACCGAGAGCATCATAAGTCATAACTTGTAATTTAGGAACATGGTACTAACAATCATGTGACAATTTTGATCTAAAATCTGTGAACATGAAGTAAACATTAATGGTGATCACTCATGGGCGCGCACGGTCAACATGTCTCGCTGCCAAGGTAAATCACGATAACTTAAGTATATTATTAATAACTACTTTTATCCTTTATCATTGTCACATTGTAGTAATAACTAAATTCAATAGCAGCTATACAAGAATATATATGATATTAAGAAAGAAAATAAGTTTAGTATTTCATTCACTGGAAGTAAATAGTAGAAGTGAAATGTTATCATATATATCTTACAATAGAACTATGGTATCGCATTGGGTCCAAAGCAACTCTTTCTAACAGGATCCCAAACCCACTGCACAAGGAACCTCCTTCCTCTAACTCCATTCAAATTATACCCATTTCCCTTCTTGTCCTTGTATACCTGCCCCACGAAGCCACCACCCGCACCCGTACCAAATACACCTACACACAAATCCGCAATCTCATCTGGGGCGCTTGGGTCATTCCCCGCATACCAAGCATTCACTAGGGGGTTGGTTGATACCTCTGCAAGCTCGTGAGCAATCACGCTTATCATTCCTTCTATCCCGGGATCACCATTTGGTGCACCCATAATGTCCTTGTTACCACTTGGCATACCTGAGTATTTGGGCCATGCAAACGGGTAAGCACAAACACCGGGACATTGAGTCCCGCTGTTACCTACCCACGCATAAGGCAAAGTTACACCCACTACGGATGGAAATGTGAAGTAGTGAAATCCACATACTGCCCTACAAAAATCTTGGACTTGAACGTCATTTGATGTCAATACAAGGTACAAACCGTTCTTGTAGTTAAGGGGCAATGGCTTATACCTTACACTAATAGAATTCTTAATCACGGATTGGATAGATAAACGAGTGAGATACTTCCCATGAGAGTATTCCCAATCTATGAACTCGCCCATGAGACTAATGCTCTCAGTAATATTGGAGCCAGTTTGGTCAGTATAAAGACGTATTGTTTGCCACCAGTTATAAACCGAAGGAGAGGGAGTGGATGAAGATGAGAGGGAATATAAGAAGTCTCTAATGGTGGACTTGTGAGTAGGGTTCCAATGGCCATACCAGATGATGTAAAGATTGATAGGAGATGTTAAGATAGGACCCATGTGGTATTGAAGATTTAGAAGATCAGAAGAGCCTTCATAGTTCTTAGATTCTGTAAATTCATTGGTTTGAGCCTTTGAGATTGTTGCAAGAAATGAGAAGCATATGAAAACTAAATGCCAAGAGTGAATTATACTTTGCATGATTTTTTGTTTGTGGTTTTGTTGATGCTATGCTTGACAAGAAAACTTGTTATATACGAACACAAAAAAAGGCTTAAGACCCTACCCTGAAAGCTTAATGTTTTATATGCTTGAAATTGTGTAAATAACTATTAACTTCTCCAATTCTTTATTTTTAGTAGGCGTGTTAAAGTGTTTACCACAGGCCAGATCATCTATCCTGATAACCTTTTTAGAGTTTTGCAATATTTTAATGCCATATATACTAGTATAACCACTCAGTTTGTAAATAGTTTTCGTTTTTTAAAAGCTTTTTAATAAAAGCTACATCCTCCTAACATTTTGGTGAAACGTGTTGAAATAAATTGATATGCACTTTTTGTAGGGCTTCATTGGTCATAATTTTGTTTACAACACTTTTAGGAGTAGAGTTATATTAAATACCAATTTTTTTTACATACTAAGAGACTCATCCACATCATCCATCTAAAAAAAATCAATGGTTGAGATTAAAAGCATTTAATATCTCACATATTTTTTATAATTTAAATATCTCTTAAACCGTTAATCGTTAAGCGAAAATAATTACACTATTGCGACGAACATTTAATTATCTTTCTATAGACGAGCATTTAATTATCTTTCGTTTTTTTCACTTTTTTTTGTGGCAGAAAAAATCATATGTGATATATCATATATGGTATTACATATCACATGTGATATATCACATTTTGATATTATATATCACATGTGGGATGTAATATCACATGTGATATTAGTGTAATATCACATGTGATATGTAATATCATATGTGATATTAGTGTAATATCACATATCATATATGATATATCATATGTGACTTTTCGGCAACGAAAAAAAAAACGTGAAAAAAGTGAAAAAAAAATTTTTGTCGAAAATATATCAAAGTGCCTATCTGTATAAAGATAATTAAATGCTCGTCGTAACGGTATATTTTTTTTTTCGCTTAACGATTAACGGTTTGAAAGATATTAATATTTGAGGGAAAAAAAATGAAAGTGGGTTTTATAAATTGTTGAGATTAATCTCATCCATTAGATCAAATAAAGATGGAGGGTGGAAATTAGTCCCTTGATATGTAAAAAAAATTTGGTACTCAAATGATCTTAAATCATACTTATACACACAGCGAAAAATGGTTATCACAATAAAACAATGTACAATAAAAAGAATTACACTGCAAAAAAAAAATAATAATAATAATAATAAATAAAAAAAAAAAAAAAAAAAAAANATGCTCGTCGTAACGGTATATTTTTTTTTTCGCTTAACGATTAACAGTTTGAAAGATATTAATATTTGAGGGAAAAAAAATGAAAGTGGGTTTTATAAATTGTTGAGATTAATCTCATCCATTAGATCAAATAAAGATGGAGGGTGGAGATTAGTCTCTTGATATGTAAAAAAAATTTGGTACTCAAATGATCTTAAATCATACTTATACACACAGCGAAAAATGGTTATCACAATAAAACAATGTACAATAAAAAGAATTACACTGCAAAAAAAAAAAAAATAATAATAATAATAAATAAATAAAAAAAAAAGAAAAAAAAAATGAAGACAACTAAAAGAAAAAATGTCTTGGCATACCAAGTAACAGATAAGTCGTACAAATTTTGCAAATATATATTTATACTTATATCACAAATACAAGAATTGAAAGTCTTGGTCCTTGATTGAAGGGAGAATGACAATCAACTTAAAGGTAGTCAAAACATGGCAATCATTTTTTTTAAAGGGAAAAATAATAAAAAGTAATAAAAAGTATAAACATAAAGGTGTTGATATTTTTTGGTTGTCTTTATAACTTTTCCTGTCTCAATATGTAGATAAAAATGTTATACTCCTACTAATAGGTCTTTGGCATCTGTCAAAATGCTTTAATCAAGTAGTTATAGATTCAAGTTTCACTTAAAACAAATGTCGTAATATTGTACAGTATATGCATTGTAGTAAAATTACCAGTTTACTTTCTTTTTAAAAAAAACAGCTCATCTTTTATATAATAAAAGAATTACATCATTTCGGAGTTTTTTTGACAAAACAATCTTAGTGAAAAAAAAATTGGAACAATAGGAATGCTCGATTTTGACACATAGGCGAAATCGAGCAATATGATTGGCCAATAAAAAGTCAAAATTGAATTGATTTTAGTCAAACTTTAATAAATTTGGTAGAGAATTTGATTGAGGAAAAAAACAAATAAAAATATAGGTGTCAAATTTATGAAAATAAAAACTTAAAAAAAGAGGAAGTAATTAATAAAACATTAGTGGTTGAATTTTTAATATATTATAAGGAGTTAAGTGTAAAATTATAAATCTCCATAATTTTTTTATAACTTTAGATAATAAACAAATAACCCCTTACACTTTATACGTTACACTTTATAATATGAACTTTGTTTAAAATTACATGAGTAATTAGTATTGGTTTGAGACTTCTATCCATTAAACTTACAAAATTTTATAAATGTACGAATTAGTTTTAATTTACGTTAAATACTTTTAAAATAAATATTAGTTTTACACTTTCATCTATTAAAATATCTTTTTACCATGTACGTTAAATATAAATAATAACTCATGTTATCCTATTTAAAAATTTAATCTATACGTACACGGGTTTGAATATTAAATACAGTTAAATTATTAATAACGGTAATATAAATATCAAATAGCAAGTACGAGTTACTGTGATATGAAAATAAATATACGCGATTGTACTTATAATGACTAATGTAATTATTATTTAAAGTTTATATGCGGATATCCGAAAAACATTTTTAAAAAACTTCATCAACGCTCATTATGTGCTACTAAAGTCGCACATTTTGTACAACATGATATAAATAGTTAAAGTTAAACAACAACATCACCTCAACATTAACATCTATGTCAGCTAAATAAAGTTAAATCTTTCATCCAATAAAAATTTTACAAAATATTACTCCCTCCGTCTCAAATTTATTGTCCCCTATTGACTTTTTCGGTCTTTCTTTCTGAACTTTGACTATAAATATTTTTGTTTGTGTTATACAATTTATGTTAAAAATTATACCAAATGAAAATACATTTTAAACTCAATCCGTTCGTATAGTTTGTATCAAGTATCATGTAATATAAACAAAAATACTTAAGGTCAAAGTTGAAAAGAAAAGACCGAAAAAGTCAATAGGGGACAATAAATTTGGGATGGAGGGAGTAATTGATATTAATACATAATGAAAAACTCATGCATACTTATTAGTTGTACTTATATCATAATTTTCACGGGTAAATTCTTATATATCCATATAGTAAACAAAAAATTTTAAATAAATTTGATTTATGTGTAAACCCACGTGATCAAATAACCTTTGGCCCAATAACATTATAAGGAGACACGCTCAAGAATCTAATACAAGGTCGATGCAACAGTTACGTTTACAATTCCTGCTAACTATTTTTCTTACTTTCGCACATCTTGACGCTCTAACTTTTTAAAATATAAGATTTTCTGTTTTTAAACGATAATACTATATAATAAATTTTTCTGGAAAAAGCCCGTGCGTGCACGGGTATTATAACTAGTTATAAGTCTAACAACTATTGACACAACAATTTAGTAATTATCAGTATTAATCTATGCACATTCTTCACCTAATCACTCACATACAAGATAGTATAGTTAATCTTGTGCGAGGAGATCAAGTATCACTAACAGGGCGGACCTAAGAGGTTCTGGGGGTTCAGAGTGTTAGGAATAATATAATCGTAATACAAATTGTTTAGTATATAATCGTAAGATTACAACAACAGATTGAGGCCTGCGATAAGCAGTGTCCTTAAACAGAAATTCGTCCTATCTAGTACGAACTGTTTAGAGGATACAACAATCAAATCAAGTATGAAACTTGATTCTAGCGAATATGATATGTTTTGATGATGGAAATAGATGATANTTCTTAAAAAGTATAATTTTCAAGTGAGCTAATAAATCTCATATTATTTCGAGAGTAACAATAAACTCATCACAATAATATCATTTTGTACATTAGTAAATACATAAAATGAAAAGTAACTACAAAAAATGGCATAGTTAAAATAAATACGCTCAGTTACAATCAAAGTTATATTGGAACGCCCGTCACAAGTCTCTACCCATAAAGAACCCCTTTCTTCCTTTCTTTGACTTTAAAAATAATCGGCACACATGACAGATATTCAAACCGGTGAACTTATCAACAACAGAAAACGCTACTTGACAAGCCTTGTTTATGTAGACTATCAATACACACCCTTTACCTTTGTGTACACACCAGCAAAACCACTTAAAAGTGCCATGACCTGCAAAAGAAATAATCGAGCGCACATACATTAGAACGCTCCTTAGTTGAATGAACACTTTGTTCAGTAATATAAAGAAATAGGCTAAAAAGTCTACTCACAATCGCCATCATCCAGCCTAGGAAAGGAGTCTGAAGAACATGATCAGAACTATAACAAAGTGAAACGCCATGTAAAAGAAGAGCCAATAAGTAAAATATAAATAGCCGCAAAAATTCATAGACAACTCAGTTATCCCCTGTCTTTACACATACTGTAAAAAAAACATGGTCAACGACAATGATAAAACTATGATAAGTTTGAAACTAACAAGGAACCGAATAACAATGAAGTGTTTGCTAATGCGCCTATTCTAACTTATGGAAAATGCACAGATATAAAGCAATATGATTCAGCAACAACACGGGTATTATTAATGTTGTAATATGGAGATATTCAAACAGACTTACGAAGGATTAAGTTGCGCTGTTTTGCACCCCGCACAAAGTAAAATGAAAGCAGCCCACTGGATCTCACTTAACCTATGCAAAGTTATTGTAATGCAACATTATTATTAAAAAAAAAAACATGATCAAAAGATGGTGTAATATAGTGGTAGAGTTGATCTTTAAAGGTAAGAGCACATACTTCCTTTTGAGAATTATGCGGTACAAGACACCGGTACTAATAATATTGCGGTTTTTGAGTATCTGATACACTGGTGCATCCACATACGCAAAGATATAGTACTGCCAACACGTGTCTCAGAGAGATATACTAAACTAAAAAGCCATTAAAAATGTAGGATTAACCAAAGATAAACAACAACCTGGAGCAAATTCTTGACAAGGTAAAGCGATGCAGGAATGGGGTAAACACTAACTTCGTCGACTGTTGTACTCAACCTGACACCAAACAACAAAACTAAAAGGTTAAGAGACGACTTCAAGCTTCTTGGACTTTTTCCAAATATGCAAGACAAAAGGAAGTAACTAGAAGAAGCCATGATACCCGTATGCATTTGCAATGAGAAACGGCACACATGACAGATATTCAAGTGTGCTCTACCCACCACTTTAGCCTTCTGCTACACCAAATCAACATGGCCTGAAAAATATAAAATTGAAAAAGAATATGGTTAGTATTTAAAAAAAATAATAATAAAAAAAAAATAAAGTTGCTTGGAATGATCACTTATGTTAAATACCCGCGAATAACTTCAGGAGGTATCTTTCCTAATATCTTGCGCACAGCATCTTCAACTAATTTTTCACAGTCGTCTTCAGTTTGTTTTTGTATAGAGAGAAAAGTTGCAGAAATTTGTCACAATAAAAGATTTCTAATTTGGTTACCTTTTTGGGAGCTGTAACATGTGTAGCAACTTCTTGGTAGTTCTCCTCGTTATCACTAGATTCTTCAGGATTAAACTCTACATCTTTGTCATTGGTAACCTTGGCTTTCTTTTTCCTTTTATTTGTATTTTCAGCTACTGTCAAACTTGTCAAAGAATTGGCAATATTTTTTACTCCCAACTCTCGTAATCTTTGTTGGTTCTCCTGGACCCTCAACATTTTACTCCTCTCATAATCAGTTATAACTTTTTGGGCACCTTGATTACGCATTCCTTTGTTTCCCATCACTAACTGTATAAAAGTTCAGCACCAACATTAAACATCATATTGATATGAGTCGTATCATTTTTCAAGTACATGCAAAGTTATTGAAAGATACACGACATAGCACAATGTTGGGCAATAACAAATTTTAGTACAACGGTGGTTAATAACTAATTTCTCTAGCAAATAGAAGTGATGCTTTCTATACCATGTGAAGGTACACGACATAGCACAAGAGACCAGACCAATGATTGTAACATTGTCACTGTGTAAGAATCTCAACTCACTAAATCAGGTACCTGTAGACTCACTAAGTTGACTGCAATTCACTTTTGATTCTCATTTTAACAGAATTATTCCAATAGTTAGTGTTGAGCCACTCTCGCCATACGATATAAGTTATCCACATCCATTTTATTAGTGTAATCACTACATAAATATAATGACAATATCACCTACGGTTATTAGTGTTTACTCTTTTAAAGTCAATATCACTTACGGTTTCTGATATTATCAAACAGACATCATTTATCTCCTATCACAAACTTTAGTCCAACACCCTAACTTACAAATTACACTTGAGCAAAAAACTGAACAAAGAAACATAAAACATATACAAAACTATTTCAAGACTAGTAGAATAGTAAAACATTTTACGGTATATTTCAAGGCCGATATTTACTATCAGTTGTTAGATAAATACTAACAACTTTTAGCTAATTGACATTGAAGCTACTTGATCATATTTGTACTAATACTTTACAATGCAGACTATATAAAGGAATGTCAAACTAAAGTGTAACAAACTATTGAACTACTTATTATAATCCCCTGTTACCTTTGCTTATTACATTTATCTACTAAACTATTCTTAATAGTACTACTACTAGTATATCCATCAGCATGCCATGTAAAATACTTAAATAAATATGATCATTCAAGAGAGTATATAAGAAATATATCTATATCAGTATTACCAGAGCATTCCTAACTCCAAAAGACATACACTATAAAGTATAAACAAATCAATATAATTATACACTATCAATGGTACTAATTCTGTTTATTAATCAAAAAGCAATACTGGAACCTACTGTAACAAACATTTGTGACTTTGTGCAGTCTATAGTACTAATTCTCCTTTTGGGGATTTTAATCAAACACTTGGTGTTCAAAAAATATATGGGTCATTTTGATATATATTCCATCTATCCATAAAAGAAATTTGTACATATAATCAATGTAGAGAAACAAATAAGATTGCAAAGAGCTAAGAAACATTGGCATTAAAGAAATTGATACTCCGCATTCAACATCTGCTATATAATATTTCATCCCTAAATGAAATTGGTACTTCATATGCAATTTCTAAAATAATACATTTCATGATACTTAGAGATGAATTAATTACCTGTTGCTTGTCGGTGTAAACTAGATACGGTGGAAGAACATTCGAGCAGGGATTTAGGGATGGTGTTTGTAACTGTTGATGGCTAAAATATATCTATTAATACACTTGGAGGGAAATTATATTAGGGGAAAAAGAAAACCACAAGGTTTAGGAGGGATTTTAAAAATTTTAAAGAATGTTAAAAGGTTTTGATGATTAAAAAGGGCACCATCAATTTAAGAACTAGGATTTTGGGCGGACAATTGAGCGGGTTAGGTTTTAGTTTCTTGCTTGTTCTTTGGGTACATTATTTATATATTTTTAAATTAATTGGACTATAAAGTATACATTATTATTACAAAAATCTTGGTATTTTTTTTGTTCTCTTTATAAAAAACAGCTTACATGTTTCTATACCGTAACAAGAGACAGAAAAAATTAACGTTTTGAAAATCGGGATTGAAATCGACCCGGTCGAGTCATCGGGTACCGGGTTAACCGATTCGACCGGCGGGTCAACCCGGTTTCCAATTTTTTATTTTTTTGACCAGGTCAACCCGGGTTTTTATAAAAAAAAAAATTTGAAAAAATGACACCGGGTCGGGTTTCGAGAACCGGGTTGATCAGGGTCACTCAAAACCCCGCCGGTCTAACTGGTTAACCTGGTTTTAGAAGCTCGGGTTTTTTTTACCCGTTTTTTTGGCCGGAACCGGTCGAACCGGTTAACCCGACCGAGTCGACCCGGGTTTCAAAACACTGGAAAAAATGATTTTTTTTGTAACATATATTAGTCTTCGTGTTAAAAATCCAAAAAGTATGAAAGCTTATTAAAAGGATGTATTATCATCCTTCTAAAAAAATGTTGTCATATGTTGTATATTAATACGCATGCTACCTTTCCATAATAAGAACTTTTGCAAAACTTTTAAAAAGTGTTGCATTACTTATCAAACATGTTGCCTTTTTCTAATAACATTTGCAACACTTTGAAAAAATGTTGCATTAGTTATTAGGATGCAACATTTCTCCTTTAAATGTTGCTTTATAATCAATGTTGTTTAAAATGCAACATTTTTTTAAAGTGTTGCTCTTTAAGTGTTGCATTAGGCTTGTTTTCTTATTGAGGTCGCTACCGGGAGCCGGTTAGTTGAAATTTGTGTGTTAAGTGAATTTTAGTGTTTTATATTTGTGTGTTTGTGTGATTTTTAGTTAAATTCATGTGTTTGGTAATATGTTTTGCTGATATTTGCTTTTGCAGGAGTATACGCCATATACTCCTTTCATAGTATACGACATATAGATCTTTTTTGTCTATACGGCGTATACAGGTTCTATTTGCTATTTTTTAATTTCATTATTTGTTTTTCGTATTTTATTTTTCGGTACTTATTCCCTCATCCTTTATTTGTTTAGTTTCAGTTAATAGGAAACAACAAGAAACATACACGACACTGCAACTATGATAATGGAAGAGAACATGGCGAGGACTCGCAACGACTTTGGTGTTGTAGTGGTGAGAATTAGGATTAAAGCAGACACTGAGTTTGAAATCAAGGGTTAATTTCTCGAAAAACTAAGGGACATTCCCTTTAGTGGTGGTGATGATGAAGATGCTAATGAGCATATCGAGAAGGTGCTTGAAATTGCTGATATGTTCCACGTACCTAAAGTGACTGAATATCAGGCTATGCTTTGGATTTTCCCAAGACACTGGTAGGAGCTGCGAAGAGTTGGATAAAGAGTGAACCCATGTGTGCTATGAAGAGCAAGTTTTTTGCTAATACTGCCCACCATAAAAAAACTGCTAGTCAAGTTAATGAAAATCACAACTTCAAACAAAAAGTTGATGAATCTCTCTACAAGGCTTGGGAAAGGTATAAAAAATTGCTATTTACATGTCCTCAACATGATTTGAATGCTATGCATGTAGTAATGGTATTCTATAAAGGCTTGGACGTGCCCACTCGACAGATGCTTGACTCATAGGGTCCTATTCCAAAGATGAATCCCGCTAACCTAAGAAAGCCATTGAAGATATGGCTTATCATTCCCAAATGTGGCATGAGGGTGCAAATGACAGGAGGAAAGGGTGAGACAACTCTAAGGGTTTGGCTGCCATCACTGCTAAAGATAGACAAACTATGATGGGAAATCACCAAGGTTGATACTACCAATGTTGATGTTATAAAGGTTCATGCTATGCAGGTTGGATGTGAATTTTATGATGGATTTGACTTGGCTAAGGACTGCCCTGTAACAAAAGGAGCTAAGTATGTTGAAAAAGCTAAGTATGGGGAATTCTATGGTAGACCCTTTTCAGGTAATGGAGGTAGGTACATGCAAGGAGCACCAAGCTTCTATACCAGAGATAAAAGCAAGCTTGCAAGTAGCGAGAGGAGAACATCATTAGAGGAGTCTCTAAAGAAGTTCGCAGTTGATTTTGCTAGAAGACATGCTAAACATGAAAAGTTAATCAAAAAGTTCATTATTTCGATTGAGATTGCAATGAAGACAAGCAGGATCCATTAAGAATCAGGAAAGTCAGATATATAGCTCAAGTAGTTAAAGAGAGGTTTGATGGAGCTTCTACCAGCAATCATGGTGAAGCACATGTGAATTGTTGGCCTCAACGTCGGATCTTTATTGGTCTAACGTGCAAGTCACAATATACCAAGTACACAATATGCTTTGAAATGCTTTCTATTAATCAAAATGTTAATATGTCATCAAGTAATAATTCTACAGATTCTAATCTATTTATAAATAATGAAAAGGTGTGTTGTGAAGCGTTGTGTTGGTTCCTTTGTGTTGGTTCGATCCAACAGATGTGATGCTTCAGAAATAACTGTCATTTGACAGTTATTTGGAAAGTTGACTTTTTTATAATAGTTGACTTTGACCTCCGGGTTTGACCCTCTAAATGGGCTGGATTCGGGTAAGATGGGTAAGAGTGGGATTAACCCAATATTCTCCCCCTTAATCGCAATCGTCATCTCCTAGATCTTTGACTCCAATAAGGTGTCTCATTGTTAGAAATTTGATCTTCGGTAGTGCCTTTGTGAGTATGTCAGCTTTCTGATATTCGCCGCTGACGAATTCAACTTGTAAGTCTTCCCTTTCAACGCACTCTCGTATGAAGTGATACTTCGTGTCAATGTGTTTACTTCTCCCGTGAAAAACAGGATTCTTCATTAGTTCTATAGCTGATTTGTTATCAACCATAATAGTCACCTTTTCTTCCTTTGAGTGTGTAAGCCTGCTTAGTAGTCTTTTCAACCATAATGCTTGTGTTGCTGCTGCAGTTGCTGCAATAAATTCAGATTCGCATGATGATAAAGCTACAGTGGCTTGCTTCTGTGTGCTCCAGCTAATTGGTGATTCACCATAGTAGAAAATGATTCCAGTAGTTCCTTTGCCTTCATGAGTGTTAACTCCATAACTACTGTCGCTAAAGCCTTGTATTTTGTTTCCTCCATTATGTTTGTAGGTGATACCGTAGTTTTTTGTTCCCTTAACATAACGTAGTACTTGTCTTATTGCTTTCATGTGCTGCTCTTTTGGTTCCTGCATAAAACGGCTAAGTAATCCAATGGGATAACTTAAGTCAGGTCTTGTGTGAAGCAGATATCGTAGACATCCAATTAAGCTTCTATATTCAGTTGGGTTGACCATTGTTCCGTCAGTATTCTTTGTCAATCTTGTGCCTGGATCCATAGGTATTAGGGTTTCATTGCAGTCTGACATTCCAACTTCCTTCAGAATCTTGGTTGCGTAAGCAGATTGCTTTATTGATATGTCACCTCCAGTTTGTGTGACTTCTATCCCTAGATAGTAAGCTAATAATCCAAGGTCACTCATTTCAAATTTGTCTTCCATTTGAGCTTTGAATTTTTCGATCTCTTCTTTTGGTGTGCCAGTGATGATTAGATCATCAACATATACTCCTACTAGTAAAATTGAGTCCTTTGTGGCTTTTGTGTAGATCGCTTGTTCTAATGCACATTTCTTGAAATCTAAGGACTTCAAGGTGTTGTCCAGTTTTATGTTCCATGCACGTGGTGCTTGTCTTAGTCCATATAGTGCTTTAATAAGCCTATAGACTTTACCAGAATTTCCTTGTTTTATGAAACCTTCCGGTTGTGAAACATAAACTTCTTCTTTTAAATCTCCATGCAGAAATGCAGATTTTACATCAAGGTGATGTACTTCCCATTTGTTATTGGCAGCTATGGCAAGTAATAATCTTATAGTTTCCATCCTTGCTACAGGTGCGAAAACTTCCTCAAAATCTATGCCATGCTCTTGTATGTAGCCTTTTGCTACTAGTCTTGCTTTATGCTTGACTATGTTTCCATTAGCATCTTTCTTAGTCTTAAATACCCATTTTAAGCCAATTGCTTTATGTCCTTTGGGTAAAGTGGTTAGTTCCCATGTATTATTTTTATTGATAGAATCTAATTCCACCTTCATTGCTTCGATCCATTTTTGATCGGTTGATGCTTCCTTATAGTTCTTAGGTTCATCTTCAACAAGTAATAATTTCTCAGTGTTTTCAAGTAAATCCACCATTGTTCTAAATCCTCTTACAGGTGAGTGATCATATCGTGAATGTGAAGCTGTGGTTGATGTTGAACCACTATCACTCTGATAGGTTGATCGTATTGAATTGATTGGTGTATTTTGAGAGCTTACTCGTGATGAAATTGTTGATGGTGTGTGAAGTGTTTGTGATTGTGAGGGTGAGCTTGTTGTTGATATTGTATAATCATCGTCATTGTTGGGAAAATCATTGTCTTCATCATTTGGTTCATCATTTGGTTGGATATCTAGGTCATGGTGTTCATTTGTGGTTTCTAGATTTTCTATCCTGAAGTCAATCCATTCAGGTTCGTTATTAGTGTGTTTACTCATGTAATCCTTCCAATCCCATGTTTCATCCTCTTTAAACTTCACATCTCTACTAACACATACTCTTTGTGTTGTTGGATCAAATAATCTATAAGCTTTTGATCCTTGTTCATTGCCTAAGTATACCATCTTGTTACTTCTATCATCAAGCTTAGTTAAGCGTTGTGATGGTACCTTTGCATATGCTATGCAGCCAAATACTCTTAGATGTTCTAGGTTTGGCTTTCTTCCTTTAATAGCTTCATATGGAGTAATATCTAGTAGTGCTTTTGTAGGAACACTATTTAAGATGTATATTGCATGTCTAACAGCTTCAGCCCAAAAATCTTGTGGCATGTTAGTTGCTTTCATCATACATCTAGTTGTAGACATAATTGTCCTATTCCTTCGTTCAACTACTCCGTTTTGTTGTGGTGAATAAGGAGCGGTGAGTTGTCGTGATATGCCATTGTCTTTGCAATATTGTGTGAATTCATTTGATGTGAATTCTCCTCCACGATCAGTTCTAAACATCTTTAATGTTGTCCTTAACTCCTTTTCTATTGTGTTCTTGTATTCCTTGAAAGTATCAAATGCTTGATCTTTCGATTCTAGGAAATACGCCCACATATATCTTGAATAATCATCGACTAACAAGAATATATATTTCTTTCCAGATGGTGTTGGTGGTGTGATTGGTCCACATAAATCTCCGTATATTAAGTCTAAGGGTGATGTTGATCTGGTTTTGGCTTTCTTTGGAAATGGTGCTCTACTATGTTTACCAACTAAACAAACATCACAGATTTGTGTTGTAGGTTTAATTGATGGTATGCCTTGAACTAACTCCCTTTGAGTCATAGATTTTAATGATTCAAAGTTGAGATGTCCTAGTCTTGCGTGCCATAACCAAGTGCTATCCTTTAAGTTTGCTAATAAGCAAACAGGTGTGCCTATTCTTAGACTTGCTTTGTATAGACGGTTTCTTTGTCTAGGTACTCTTATGAAGATATTGTTGTCCATGTCATAAAGTCGTAGTTCATTATCTTCCATTACAACTTTACAACCTATTTCGGTGAATTGACCAAGGCTCAATAAATTGCTTTTTAAGCTTGGGATGTAATAGACGTGTGAAATGATTCTTTGTTTTTCATCATCACATTCTATTAAGATTGACCCTTTGCCTTTGATCTCTATATGTGATCCATCTCCGAATTTCACTTTACCACTAACTTTTTCATCTAATTCCTTGAAGTGTTCTCTCACTCCGGTCATATGGTTACTAGCTCCGTTGTCTAAATACCATTGACTATCTAAATTTGTCTCTTGTGTTTCTACCTCTTCGTGTAGTGAGACATTTTGGTCTTCAACTTCTTTTACAAGTGGATCTTCTAAAATTGCCATTAATAAGGTAGGCTCTAAGTCCTCCTCGACAAGATTAGATTGCATGTTAGTGTTTGTCTTGGCATAACACTTATTTGCAAGATGTCCTTTCTTGTTGCATTTGTAACAAGTTACATTGCTAAGATCATAATTTGATCCTTTGAAGTTGTTATGAGGTTTTTCACCTTCTTTCTTTTCTCCTCTAAATTTCTCGTGGTTTTTATTGTGTGAGAATTTATTTCTCCCATTACCACGACCTCTAAAATGTTTTCCTCTACCATCATGTCGTGTGAACATCAATTTTTCTTGATTGTTCTCCTGTTTCCCTTTCTTAAACTTAATCCTTTCTTCATAGGTCTTAAGTCTACCAATTGCTTCTTCAAATGTCATAGTGTTTAGATCGGAATATTGTTCTATAGATGCTACTATTTGCAAATACCTATCGGGTACAGCATTTAGTAATTTCCTCACTAAATTTTGGTCTTTTATTTCATGTCCTAGACTAGCGGCTTTGTTTACAAGAGTTGTTAGTTTTCCTGTAAAGGTATCGATGGTTTCATCTTCCTTCATGTGTAGTAATTCAAGTTCAGATCTTAATGTTTGAAGTCTGGCTTGTTGTACTTTTTCTTCGCCTAAGTGTCTAGCCTTTAAAGCCTCCCATATTGCTTTTGGGGTTTTATGCTTTGTTATTTGAAGTAATTGATCTTCGGGTAAGGATTGGTAAAGGTATGCAATAGCAGTTTTCTCCTTTTTCTTATCGGGTTGTGTTGAGTCTAATGGCTCTATTGTTTCCCATAACCCATTTGCTTCTAGAATAATTTGCATTCGAATTGCCCATAATGAGTAATTCGCGGGTTTTAACATCGGGCATTGGAATTGAGGGGTAGTGTTAAGTATACTAGCCTCCTTCTTTCCACTATCTCCACCGTCTTTAGTCATTTCTTAATATTAATGACCAAGTAATCTCCTAAAATTCTAACACGGGATGTGTTGAGAATAAAATGCGCGCTTCTAATGTTTTGTGTCTAAATGTGACAATCAAAACCTATAGGATTAGTTAAGTATACTATCCTCGGAGATTATAAATTCAAATTGAATATACCTAAGGTTAATTACTCCTTAAAAGTTATTCCTAGGTATAATAAGTAGTGTGTTTTTTTTCACTAGGTTATTATAAAAAAATGATAAGATACTTATTGATTTAATGGTAGTACTTATCAAAAATATTTATACTACTAATGAGTATAAGTAAATATAGAGGGTGGATTCGTAAAATTCGAAACCTGGGGGGGTTGAAATACACCCGGTGTCCCTCTTTATGTTTCGGGTTGCCCTAGACTTTATTAGTCCGCCTCTTTTCCTTTCGTTATCTCTTTGAGAGATAAAAAGATCTGTCTCTTTTCTTGTGAGACTTCTCTACTGCTATGTTTTTGGTGGTTGACCGCCGGTTGTTTTGGCTTTGGTTGACCGCCTTCTTCACGGGTATTTGGGTGTTTCTCGTTTATTTCGAGCACCGTTAATCCTTTCTGAGGATTTGTTCCTCCGTGAAAGATGAATCAATTTATGATTCAAATGAATCCGAAAAAGGGTTTGATTCTTATGGATACAACAGGTGTGTTTGTTCCTTTTATGAATCAATTTATGTTTCCCTTTTTCTTTGATAACTATTGTGTTATTCGATGGTATGGGTCTGTTGTTCTGAATCGTTTTTTTTTAAAAATTGTTCCCTGGTTCTTTATTTACTCTCGGTAAAAGAAAATGCAAAAAAAATTGAAAAATTATCTTTTCTTAGTTGCCGGTAATTAAATTACGAGGCGACTTCGAATTAAGATTGGTTTTTCCTTGAATTACAAGATGATTGATATATATGATTGTGGTTCGAATTGAGATTTTGCAAAAAAAATATTTACCGAGTTGTTTCTGGGAATAGTTCTTCGATTCAGGGCAAAGTATTAGGACCCTTGGTATATGATGATTTGGATAGATTTTCCAAACTCGCTCTGATACCAATTGTTGGCCTCAACGTCGGATCTTTATTGGTCTAACGTGCAAGTCACAATATACCAAGTACACAATATGCTTTGAAATGCTTTCTATTAATCAAAATGTTAATATGTCATCAAGTAATAATTCTACAGATTCTAATCTATTTATAAATAATGAAAAGGTGTGTTGTGAAGCGTTGTGTTGGTCCCTTTGTGTTGGTTCGATCCAACAGATGTGATGCTTCAGAAATAACTGTCATTTGACAGTTATTTGGAAAGTTGACTTTTTTATAATAGTTGACTTTGACCTCCGGGTTTGACCCTCTAAATGGGCTGGATTCGGGTAAGATGGGTAAGAGTGGGATTAACCCAATATGAATGTTATCACATCGACGTTTGACTTGGTTCTTCTACTGGTGTTTCTTTTATTAAACAAGTGTTATAGGTCACAAGTGTTAAAGCTAAGGAGAAAGAGACTCCTCGTAATTTCCCCATGGTGAAACTATATGTTGAACCATATGTGCCACCTATTCCCTACCCGCATAGGTTGTTTGAGGCAAAGGAGGAGTTAAGGCAGCGTATGTTCTTAGGGAGTGTGAAGAAGCTCAAGATCAACAAACGAACTTTTAATACTTTAAAGAAGATACCCAAGTGGTTAGAAGTTTTGAAGGATTCCATCATAAGGAAAAATAGGCTAAAGAAGGTCGAAAAGGCAAAGATGAATGAAAGGGTCTCAGTTGTTCTTCAGAATGAACTTCTACCTAAAAAAAAGGATCCAGAAAGTTTCAGCATCCCTTGCTTTATTGGTAATTCATTCGTGAGAAATTCTTTAACCGCCCTAGGAGCTAGTGTAAATATTATGCCATATTCTTTGTTTGAAAGATTAGGTTTAGATAAGCTTAAACCTACTAAAATATGCATTAAACTATGCGATTGGTCGATACATGTTCCCATTGGCATTTTGGAAAAAAAGTTAGTTAAGGTACACAAATTTATTTTTTTGGTAGATTTCTTCGTTTTTGATATAGTAGAAAACCCTAAGTTGCCTATTATCTTAGGACGACCATTTCTTGCCACTACACACGCTCAAATTAATGTTTTTAATAGGGAAATTTCCAATGAAGTAGATGATGAAAAAATTATTTTTAACATGGAAATGACTAGTAATGTGTCTGTGAAACCTGTTTGCTATTTAAATGTGATTGATGCTCCTGGTAGTGGTAATGTGCAAGGTGAACATATGGATCAAGAAGATGATTTCAATATTCTCCAAATAGCGGATGACTTGTTTACTTGTGAGATACCGAGGGATGAGACCTATGAAAAGATTCTTTAAAAAAATGCCTGAGTTTAGAAAACCATTGTGCACTAAAAATGATGATGAGTCCCCAAAGAAATCGTGTAAGATGGATTTAAATTATAAGGTAGTGTTTGGTATGCGTGAATCGAAGTTGGAATGGAATAAATCTTTATGATGGAATGAAAAAATATTGTTAGTTTTGAGTTTTGTAAGAGAATGGTTTATTCATTGGTTCATTCTATTACGTCTGTAACCAACAATTTCATTACATAGCCACCCCCTAGTTTTTTTCATTCCATTATGACATGGAATCACATTTTTCCATATTTCATTTATTTCATTCCTTTCCAACGTTCATTGCATCATACCAAACAACATGCATAAATGCTTTATTTGATTCCAATATGGCAACCAAATAGGTTAATAGAACAATAATGAATCATTCAATTACTATGCTCTTTCCATTACATCGTCGATTACATTCCTTTTTCAGTTACATTTAACCAAATAGACCCTGAAGCAAAACAAAGTTATGCATTTCTGCAGTCCTATACGGTGTATTGAACCAAGCCTATACAGTGTATGGCCCTCCTACAACTTAGAATTGGAAGGGTATTGCAATGGGGATGATTCATTTGGTATTTTTAATACCAATTGTAATGAATCCTTTATGAGAGTTAATTCTAAATCTCTGTTTTTCTTCTAATTTATATGAAAGTTCTAACCATAAATGTGTCTTTGAGGATAAATTGTGCGTAAGTTTCAAAAGCTTAATTTTGATCAAGAGCAATGCGATGAGCATAGAAAGAAAGGTTATAAGAGTTGCTTCATGATTCTAGGAAAATGACTGATGATGGATATGAGTCATCATCTACTGATGATCTTGATTATTTTGATGAGCGAAGAAAGAGAGTGGGGCTTACGCACAATGTAAGTGCAAGCTGCTAGGAATTCCTTATACTCGACCATGCATCAACATGGAGAAATTTGAAGTGATTAGGTACACCGTTGGGCCCGAATAACATTATATTCATGTGAAGACCATGGAGTACGAGGAATTACCGCCAACTGAGGAGAGAACGTTTTAGGTATACGAGTTGGGTTAATGTAGGAAATGGCCGAGGTTGGCCTTGTCCAAAGAGCAACGTAGATATGAAGATGATTCAAACTTAACGACTCGTGATATAAACAAAAGTGCTTACTGGGAGACAACCTGAACCTTTTTTTTTATTATTGTTTTGAACTTTTTTGTTTTTGGACAATTTTTCTTTTGTTTGTTTGTTTATTACTTCTTCAAGTAGGAAATTTTATCTATCATGTCATCTCGGAAAAGGTAAAAATGCAGAGGCAAAATTATGTGTTTCGTAAGCGTATTAAAAGTGAATAATTTGTTTTAGAGATAGCATACGGCATATATACATTTATGTGTATACGACGTATGCAATTTTAACTAACATGTTTTGACTAAGTCAACAGAGTATATGGGGGAGTTTGATGAGCCTCGTATTATACATATTTATACCCCCGATATTATGTGAATTATAGGATAAATAACCGTATTATTAGGACTTTTGATACTTAATATGAGAATATATTTGCAAGATAAAGGTCTGGTGGAAGTAACGAGAAAAGCACGAGTTGGATGACTTTGTAAACATAAAAGGAAAAATACTTAGTTTGGACTAAAGCACGCCGCTTATATGAAGGAAGAGCGCCGCTTACGGGCATCTTTGGTCAAATATATATTCACGAGTCAAACATAAAGTATGCCGGTTATATACAACATAAGCGATGGTTACGCGAAATAAAGCTCGCCGGTTTTACACCAAATGCGCGGCGTACTTCACATGGCAGTTATGTTTTATACATTAATGAGCCACTTCAATGATGAGGCCGATCACTTGCCTATCATAACTCATTTGGACGTGCTAGGGCAGCATTTCACGCTATAAATAGGAGCTCAAAACGGAGGAAAAAAGAACAACACAACAACAACAAATAATCTTGATCATAAAAGCAGTTAGTAGTGGTTTGTACCAAAACCACTAGCTAAGTAGCAAGAACCACACTTGGAGAACCACTTGGAGCTCGAATACTTTCGGTATAATTCGTTATAATGCTAGAAATACTTGTGTACTCGTTTAACTTTATGATAAGTATGGAGTAGTAACTTTATGTTTGTTTGAGGCACTTGAGCCATGTTTGTTATGAGATTAATATCATGAATATTGAATCTATGTTACTTGCATTTGATATGTCATTGTTTAGTATCTTATCGTTTGTCTTGATTGATCATAGTGATTGCCTAAAGGTCGAAAGATTCAATCATGTTGGTTATATTATGAATTGTCTGTCTATAACAACTCATTGCTATGCTTGTGAGAATTGCTTAGTAAAACAAATGATAACTTTGACTATGACACGTTTAATGGCTAGTCTAATGTCTAACAGCTTGACTAGAGGAAATGCATGTTACATACTTCATACTTGGACCACACTTTAGGCATTCTGTGTATCTAGAATCAAAGGCCGAAAGGAGATTCTTTTACATAGGATAGCTATACTAGTTAACGTGATCTACCATCATGTTTTACTCTTATGCATTGTCCATGTAACTTCTGTGATACCTATCATGATTCTCATGTGCCTTGAATAAACATACTTTTAATATAAATTGGGAAAACATTTCAAAGAACTTAAATCCAATAAAAACGGTTTTAGTGATAAGTGACAATCATTGGAATATAATTTTGTTACCTATAACTAGCAATAAGAAACAACATCCTCTCTTGGGACGACCTGGTCTTACCTCAAACCTTTGCTATAAACGGGGGTTATACTTTTGCCCATGTGTTTTATGTACTAAGAAAATGGTAAAACTAGTTTAATAAATATAAAGCTTTCGAAACACATCAAGAACCCGTCACTTCCCCACTTCTAAGCCACACTCTAACCAACCCTATTACTGCACCCCCATCAAATGAACAACACCAACATCAATCCAACACATTCAACCCAAACCAAATAAACATTCTCGCCGCCCAATATACTGCCCGACCCACTTCCCAAACTCACGCTACCACCCAACAACCCCCAATAATTACTCCTGTTGATACAGTCACCCCTCTTAGCCCATTAACGCATAACCACACTCAATCAAATAACCAAACCAACACCACCTCCGCTCCACAACCCAGTAACAACTCTACAACAGCCACTACCTCGGCCAAATCCCCACAGCCCGTAAATGAACCACCTCGAACTCACTGCATGGTCACCAGGTCTCAAACGGGCATTGTCAAACTCGTCGATCGTTTATCCTTACATACGTCTTCCATTTCCCCTATACCTAAATCTCCATTTCTTGCTTTAAAAGTTCCTCAATGGCGTAATGCTATGTATGATGAGTATAATGCGTTGATTAAAAATGGTACTTGGGTTCTTGTACCAAGGCCCTCTGGTGTTAATATGGTTCGCTCTATGTGGTTATTTAAGCATAAGTTTCATGCTGACGGGACTTTGAGTCGTTATAAGGCTCGTTTGGTTGCTAATAGCAGTAGCCAGCAACTTGGTGTTGATTGTGATGAGACATTTAGTCCGGTTGTCAAACCGGCTACCATTCGCACTGTTCTTAGCCTTGCTGTGTCTCGCAAGTGGCCTATCCATCAGCTTGACGTTAAGAATGCATTTCTTAACGGTGATCTATCTGAGACTGTCTACATGCATCAGCCTCCGGGTTTTGTTGATTCTAAATACCCTCATCATGTTTGTCTTTTGCATAGATCCTTATATGGACTGAAGCAAGCACCTCGTGCTTGGTTTCAGCGTTTTGCAGGATATGCCACCAGGGTCGGTTTTTATCATAGTCGCTGTGATTCTTCATTATTTATTCTTCGACAGGGTTCAGAGGTTGTTTATTTACTTATATATGTGGATGATATTATTCTTACAGCCTCTTCTACAGCTCTACTTCAGCAGATTATTACCTCTTTACACAGTGAGTTTGACATGACTGATCTCGGGGCACTTAATTATTTTCTTGGTATCTCTGCTGTTCGTCATTCTACAGGATTATTTTTGTCTCAGCGGAAGTATGCTCTTCAGCTTCTTGAGCGTGCTCACATGGTTAATTGTAACCCTTCTCGGACACCAGTTGATACAGAGTCTAAAATGGGTCCCGAAGGCATTCCTGTTCAGGATCCCACGTTGTATCGCAGTCTTGTAGGTGGGCTACAGTATCTCACGTTTACACGTCCAGATTTGTCTTACGCAGTACAGCAGATTTGTCTTTATATGCATGATCCACGTGAGCCACATTTTGCCGCTCTCAAACGTATCTTACGATACGTTCGGGGGACTTTGGATTTTGGTCTACACCTATATGCATCCTCTACCACCTCTCTAGTTGGTTATACTGATGCTGATTGGGCAGGTTGCCCGTCTACTCGACGTTCTACTTCAGGATATTGTGTTTTTCTGGGAGATAACTTACTATCTTGGTCATCTAAACGTCAGCACACCATTTCCCATTCTAGTGCCGAAGCTGAATACCGAGGCGTTGCTAATGTTGTGGCTGAGACTGCATGGCTTCGTAATCTACTCCGTGAGTTACACTCTCCTTTATCATCAGCCACTCTTGTCTATTGTGATAATGTGAGCGCCATTTATTTGTCTGCCAACCCTGTTCAACATCAGTGGACAAAACATATTGAGATAGACATACATTTCGTTCGGGACATGGTTACAACTCGTCAGGTACGAGTTCTACATGTACCTTCTCGTTATCACTATGCTGACATTTTCACCAAAGGTCTGCCTTCCGTATTGTTTGAAGAGTTTTGGTCCAGTTTGAGCGTACGGCCTCCTCCCGCTCCAACTGTGGGGGCGTATTAGTCGATATGTATTTGTATATGAGTAGTTTATTTATTATGGCCCATTTGTATTTTAGGCCAAGCCCATTACATTGTTTCTCTAGAATTATCGGTTTGTATGTTAAATACAGATTTGTGAAGTTAATGAGAATCAAGGCAATTACAATATTCAACAGAACCATTTATTAGGATTTATATATTGTAATGGTGTGTTGAATTAATGGACAAGCAAATCAATTCTAATATGGTATCAAGAGCAAAATCGATCCTCTCTTAATTTTTCTCCCTATCCCTTCCCTTCTCCATCTATCTCCGGTCTTTGAAAAAAAAAAAAAAAAAAAAAAAAAAGCTGCCCCTGAATCGCAAAGAAGAAAATATCAATTCGCAAAGAAGAAAATATCAATTCATCATACATATCATCATTCATTGGTTTCTGTTTGGTTGTACACGTGTGGAAAGAAGAAGACTTGCAACTTTCTTGGTCCCTTGTTCTTGTTTGTGGTTTGCATGTGAGTTTTGTGACGCACAACAACAACAACAAAAAAAAATCATTTATTTATATTATTGTTATTATTTCAACATGTTAAATGGGATGTTAAATATACTGGCGGGTATTTTAGGCGCAACTCCGTCTAGGCTCCCACGTGCTTTTAGTGCCATGACTATCCAGGATCCGACATGGAATATGGACACAAGTGCATCATCTAATTTAAATACCGTTTATAATAAATGTTTATATCCATCTGTTTGTGTTGGTGATGGTAAAACCATACCTGTTACCAATACCGGTCATAGCATCTTACCTACACTTAATCGTCCTTTATACTTACATAATGTTCTTGTTACCCCTAATATCATCAAAAATCTTATTTCTGTTCATCAATTTACTAGAGATAATAATTGTACTGTCGAATTTGATGCCTTTGGTTTCTCGGTAAAAGATTTCTTGACCTGTCATATCCTTCTTAGATGTGATAGTTCGGAAGACCTCTATCCGGTTACCCAACCTTCTCCTATTACTCATGCTTTACTTTCTGTTAGTCCCACCACGTGGCACCAACACCTCGGACATCCCGGTGAAGAAGTGCTACGTTCTCTTGTTTCTTGTCAGTTTATTTCGTGTAATAAAGAGAGGTCTCCACATGTTTGTCATGCCTGTCAGCTTGGCAAACATGTGAGACTTCCGTTTTCTAGTTCGAATTCTATTGTTACTCGTCGTTTTGAGATTGTTCACTCAGATATTTGGACTTCTCCCATTGTCAGTTCTGGTGGTCTTAAATACTATGCGTTATTCCTTGATCATTATTCACATTATTTGTGGATTTATCCTTTACGTTCTAAATCCGAAGTTTTTCAAAAATTCCTACATTTTCGTTCTTATGTAAATAATCAGTTTAAGTGTGATATTGCGGCTTTTCAGTGTGACCATGGTGGTGAGTTTGACAACACCAATCTCCTTAACCTGTTTGCTCAAAATGGCATTCAATTCCGTTTTTCTTGCCCAAAAACCTCACAACAAAATGGAAAGTCGGAGCGAATGATCCGCACTATTAATAATGTTATTCGCACCCTACTTTTCCAAGCTCACCTTCCACCAACCTTTTGGGTCGAGGCATTACATATGGCCGCCTATTTACTCAATCTACTTCCCTCATCCGCCATTCAAAATGAAATACCCTGCACAAAATTGTTTAACAAACAACCAGACTACTCACNTGGTATCTCTGCTGTTCGTCATTCTACAGGATTATTTTTGTCTCAGCGGAAGTATGCTCTTCAGCTTCTTGAGCGTGCTCACATGGTTAATTGTAACCCTTCTCGGACACCAGTTGATACGGAGTCTAAACTGGGTCCCGAAGGCGTTCCTGTTCAGGATCCTACTTTGTATCGCAGTCTTGCAGGTGGTCTACAGTATCTCACGTTTACACGTCAGGATCTGTCTTATGCAGTACAACAGATTTGTCTTTATATGCATGATCCGCGGGAGCCACATTTTGCAGCTCTCAAACGTATCTTGTGATACATTTAGGGGACTTTGGAATTTGGTTTACACTTATATGCATCCTCTACTACTTCTCTGGTTGGTTATACTGATGCTGATTGGGCAGGTTGCCCATCGACACGTCGGTCTACTTCAGGTTATTGTGTATTTTTGGGTGATAATTTACTATCTTTGTCCTCTAAGCGTCAGCACACCCTCTCCCGCTCCAGTGCTGAAGCTGAATATCGAGGTGTTGCTAACGTTGTGGCCGAGATTGCATGGCTTCGTAATCTACTTCGTGAGTTATATTCTCCTTTATCGACTGCCACTCTTGTTTACTGTGATAACGTTAGTGCCATTTATATGTCTGTCAACCCCGTTCAACATCAACGAACGAAACACATTGAGATCGACATTCACTTCGTCCGTGACATGGTTACCACTGTTCAGGTTCGAGTTCTACATGTACCCTCACGCTATCAGTATGCCGATATCTTCACCAAGGGACTGCCCTCGGTTTTGTTTGAAGATTTTCGATTCAGTTTGAGCATACGACCTCCTCCCGCTCCAACTGCGGGGGCGTATTAGTTGATATAGTTACATATCTATTGGTTTGTATTTGTATTAGGCCCATTTGTATGTTTGAAGGCCTAGCCCGCATGGTAGTTCTAGATTTCTCTATGTACATTTATATATACGGTTGTTTTTATGAATGCAAATCAAGGAAACATAATTACCTTCCAATATAATTAAGCCCGGTTATAGGTTTTGGGCTCATTAGGGTTTTTTTATTATCTAATGTAGTAAAAAAATATTGCTCAATAATGAAAAGCAACCTACGGGGTTTTATCGATCAAACATCTGTAACGTATATAACTGCATGCAGAGAAACGTACACCACAAGAAACATGTTTCAGGATTCTGTCTATTGACCTCAAGCGCATGAATCACGTTTTAGTTTTGTACCAGAATACATTCATGCAACACATTTTAAGTTACATGCATATGCGTACACGTTTTTTTTTTTCATTATTATTTTTATAATGCATTAATTAAAAACGGTACTTGGATTCTTGTTCCGAAACCGCCTAATGTTAATGTGGTTCGGTCTATGTGGTTGTTTCAACACAAATATCATGCCGACGGTTCTCTGAGCAGGTACAAGGCTCGTCTTGTGGCTAACGGTAGTACTCAACAACTTGGTGTTGATTGTGGTGATACTTTTAGTCCGGTTGTTAAACCGGCAACTATTCGTACTGTTCTTAGTCTTGCATTATCTCGGAATTGGCCTATTCACCAACTTGATGTTAAGAATGCATTTCTTAACGGTGATCTTTCATAGACTGTTTATATGTATCAGCCACCAGGGTTTGTGAATGTTTGTTTTCCACATCATGTTTGTCGTTTGCAGAGGTCGTTATATGGATTGAAACAGGCACCTCGTGCTTGGTTTCAACGGTTTGCAAGTTATGCCCTAAGAGTTGGTTTCTCATCAAGTCGATGTGACTCGTCTTTGTTCATATATAGGCGTGGTACTGAGGTTGCATATTTGTTGATCTATGTTGATAATATTGTACTAACGGCTTCCTATACAGATTTACTTCATCGTATTATCTCATCTCTACATAAGGAGTTTGATATGACTGATTTGGGGGCCCTTAATTATTTTTTTGGGATTTCTGTTACCCGTGACTCTAACGGCATGTTCCTCTCTCAGAAGAAATATGCTTTGGAGCTTTTGGACAGGGCACATATGGCTACATGTAATCCGACTCGGACTCCGGTTGACACGGAATCCAAGCTTGGTTCTGATGGGGATCCTGTATATGATCCTACCTTATATCGTAGTCTTGCAGGTGGTTTGCAGTATTTGACATTTACTCGTCCGGATATATCTTATGCAGTACAGCAGGTGTGCCTTCATATGCATGACCCTCGAGAGCCTCACTTTTCAGCTCTCAAGCGAGTTCTTCGTTATGTTCGTGGTACATTGGACTTCGGCCTCCAACTTTATGCTTCTTCTACTAGTTCTCTGGTTGCTTATTCTGATGTTGATTGGGCTGGCTGCCCTACTACTAGACGTTCTACTTCTGGTTATTGTGTTTTCTTGGGTGATAATCTTCTATCGTGGTCTTCCAAACGACAACATACTCTCTCAAGATCGAGTGCTGAGGCTGAGTACAGAGGTGTTGCAAATGCAGTTGCTGAAACTGCATGGCTTCGCAATCTTCTTCGTGAGCTGCATACACCATTATTTTCTGCCACCATTGTCTATTGTGACAATGTTAGCGCTATTTATTTGACAGCTAATCCGGTTTAACACCAGCGGACCAAACACATTGAGATCGATATTCATTTTGTTCGTGATATGGTTGCTCGTGGTCAGGTTCGTGTTCTTCATGTGCCATCACATTACCAGTATGCTTACATTTTCACCAAAGGTTTACCGTCTGCGCTATTTGAGGAGTTCCGTACCAGTTTGAGTGTTCGCCCCTCTCCCGCTCAAACTGCGGGGGAGTGTTAGACGAGTGTTATTATGGAAGCCTTTGGGCTTTGATATTAGTGATAGGCCTAGCCCGTTTAATGTTTTGGATCTAGAACCATCTATTAGGATTTATATATTGTAATGGTGTGTTGAATTAATGGATAAGCAAATCAATTCTAATAAAGATGAAAAGTATTATGTAGGAGGATTTAACAATGCTCATATTAAAATTGAAAAGTAGACATTTATTGTATAAGAAACTATGCGTTTGGTACACAACTATCGGAATGAATTAGTCACAATGATTATCATTCAAATGTTTGGTTACTAAGTTGGGGAATGAAACTATCATTTGATACCCATAGACTCATATGAGGGAGAGTAGACACCTTTTCTAGCTCATACCCGTGGAACCCAACACTAACATATAAAAACCATATGCTTTAAAAAAAAAAAAAAAAAACATGTGATAATCATAACCTAAAGTTCACACCACACAATAGAAATGAAATCAGTATTCTCAATCCTATACTACTCTCTAATCAGTGTCATATCGATTGTGATTTCGGATAGTATACCAAACGCATCCAAAAACTGAACACTTAGAGACACGCGTCATAAGACAAGAATACTTCAATATATTAATTACCGAGACCTAATGTTGAAACTCAATATGCATTATCATCATACCCAAAGGTGATCGATACTTATTCAACATAATCTTACTCACTTTCTAGAAACTTTATGCAACCATTAATGACAAAGAATAAGACCTTACGTTGAGTAACGTTAAAATAGTTGAAGGCATCTCGATATAACAAACATATGCCAAGCCATCGTACTTCTTGATGGCTGTCTACTGTTAGAAACTAATACCAGCCAGTAAAATCACCTGCATGAAATTTCAAACATGAGCAGCAGTGATAGCAATCTTCTCAGTATAAGAAGCTTGCGATTCATGAGACGAAAATCATCAACAACGTTAAATCATTTTTCGCAAGCTTATTAAGCAATATAATGGAGATTACTATTGCCACAGCTTCCCTATACCTTGCCTTCATTATATTAATCCTTTTGAAGTTTATAACACATCCCAAGTCGGAAAAAAACATGCTTCCAGAACCATGGAGACTACCCATAATTGGACATATGCATCATTTGATAGGTATATATGTAATCTACTAGCTTTAAATCTATGGGTAATGAATTTTTATATTAAACTTTTGTGCCTATTGTATAATGAAACTATTCAATATAGGTACTATGCCACATCGTGGTACATTTATTATCTAATGTAGTAAAAAAATATTGCTCAATAATGAAAAGCAACCTACGGGGTTTTATCGATCAAACATCTGTAACGTATATAACTGCATGCAGAGAAACGTACACCACAAGAAACATGTTTCAGGATTCTGTCTATTGACCTCAAGCGCATGAATCACGTTTTAGTTTTGTACCAGAATACATTCATGCAACACATTTTAAGTTACATGCATATGCGTACACGTTTTTTTTTTTCATTATTATTTTTGTTTATTCTGTCGTGTAGAACTCATTGCAACTTCGCAAGAAGTTGAAATCCAGAATTTTTAATTGGGTATGCGCGTTTTTTTTCTAAAGGTTAAAGGGTGTGCCTCTTTTTTGTTAACTTATAAATTCTAAATTTCTTTTAATTAAATTCGCGTCATTTACATATATATCTCATAAAAAACACATAAAACACATACAGTAAAACCTGTGTAAATTAATACTCGATAATTTAATAATCTCGATAAAATTAATAATATGTCCGGTCCCAACTTGGGACTAGTACAAATTTGGATCTCAATCGATAAAATAATAAAATAATAATTTTTTTGAAACCCCAGTGTATATTTATTAGTCCCAACGAAACTATAAATTAATAATTACTAAAAAATTCCATATACATACGTGATAATTTGTTTTTTATCTATAATTAATATACATTGTAATTTATTTTTCATCTTTAACTGATATACATTGTAACTAGTACATATTGTAACTTGTTTTTCTACTTTATTTTTTGTCTACAACTAGTATATGTTGTAATTTAATTTTCATTACTAGCCTATTACACATTAGAACTTGTTTTCCTAATTTATTTTTCATCTTTAACTAGTATACATTGTAACTATTACATATTGGATTTAGAAATTTATAGGCCATACGTAAAACCTTTTTAAATTTATAAATTATTAATTTATCGATATAATAATATCTCGCTAAATTAATAAAATATAATGGTCCCAACAATATTAATTTATAGAGGTTTTACTGTATATCTCTTTAAAGATAAAAAAATTCACGTCATTTACAGATATTTTGCAACATAAAACATCTATACTATATAATAAACCAGAATAATTTACAAGTCCTATGAAGCACAACAATTCATTAATGCGCTGATGTGTCTGCATTTTGATTGGCTACATATTTATTGCGTACAACACCAATGCATCACCTTCATTCTTCCTATACACGCTTTCAATTCATTCAATTTGGTCCGGTCTAATTTTGTTAACCAATTAATGTTACGCTCCTCCTATCCTCAATGTAACCGAATGTCAAACTTCAATTCAAAACCAAATCAATCAATACAATCAAGCGTTAAAAAAAAAAAAACCAAAAATAACCTACAAATTGGAATTGACGATCTTGATGATATGGGACGAAGAGCTCAGGTTATTTGAATTATTAGTTTCAATTTACAATTATTTTGTTTCGATTCAAATATATGATAATAATTCCATTCATTATGAAGTATTATGTTTATGTTATTCCATTGCTATAATTCAGATTTATGTTTATGGTTTAGATGTGATTCACACACTACAACAATCTTTATGTGTTTTTTTATATTGTCAATTTAATTTTGTACAAATTCCATTTAAGAATTAAGGATATTCCCATTATGTTATCCTGGATTTGATTTCAAAGAGTTAATATATACCTATATTTTTGCTTTTACAGGCTTCCAAGAAGTGACTACTAAAGAGATTGCCGCAGTTGAGACCTAATTCTTCAAGAGGGTAAGTGGGTAATACTATGTTATCTTGATACACATGCTTTTTAATACTGATAATTTATTCGTTGTATTTCAGTTTATGAAGAAACAGTTGGGCTGATGGTAAATGATCATGTTATGAGAACACACAAGGTATGTATTTTGTCACAACTCGCAATTTCAGGTCATTTTCCCAAGTCTCGACATTTTTCTATTCACAGATTTCAATTCATCATTTCACGTAAACTAGGTTTACGGATATTCATTTGACGAAACCGGGTAGGTTAAGTCATATAATCATAAGACATCATTCATCATACATTTCATAGACTAGGGTTAGTCTACATTTCATCAAGACATCATTTGCATTCTATCCCACTCGTAGATTATATAATTTCAAATTACATTTATTTATTTATCTTCAAATAAATAATAACACATGATTATAGTTTTTAACCAATACACCAAACAAATTCCACTAGAGCACTAATATTTTTATATATTAGTTATATTTCCACTAATGTTTATTAAACTATATTTTATATATTTTGGTAAGTTACCAAATATTAAATCATTACTTACATTTATATATAACAAAAATTGTATCAACTAGACCATAACTATCGAAACACCCAATGTTTACAAAAATTATATTTTTATAATTTTTACAACTTTGTTATATCCCGTCTTGTTCCGTTATAATTTATTTCTAATTAACCCGGTACCCGATAACGCTAAAAATTACAAAACTATACACTAAACGGTACCCCGTAAAAATAATAGTGTACAAAATATGACAACACAACCACCCCTTCATAGGTGGCCGGCTCTAAGTGTCCAAGGGACACTTGTGATCACCAAATTTCACCCATATAATTCCTATTCCACCTAAACTAAACATACATGCATGGTGTTATAATTTTTAGATCAAAATAAAAGTTCCTTCTCTTGTTCTTCTTCCTTGTGGCTCGTTCAACATCAACAACCAAGGGAAACCCAAAATTTTTCAAGAACTATCATATTTACAAGAACTAGTGATAATCTATTACAAGGTTTTGAAATATAAACCTATAGATTAGTAGGGTTTTATCCTTAAAAATTTCCTAATCATCCAAGTAAGTTTATCAAATTCTTTTCATAAATTTCACTAAATTTTACCAAGGTTCATGTATTTTTATAGCATATGTACAAGCATGTAAAAATCTATACCACTATATTTATATTTTATATCATTTTTATCATTAAAATGAAAAACAATTGAACCTATGGAGAAATGATTGAAAAACAATGCTAGGGAACCCATGACACCCTAAGAAGGTGTATGGTAGATTAAGGGATGTTTTGTTGTTGGTGGTGATGGATTTGGACAAGAATAAACCATGAAAAACCATTTTTAAACACTATATATAAAGCTACTGTCCCTATTTGTAAAATATGGTAAACTCAGTAGGTTTTGGCTAATTTTTGACCCAAAAACTAGAAAATAAACTTTTATATGAATCCATGGTCGAAAGAACGGATAAAAACGGATTTACGATGAAAAAGATATGCCAAAAACAAATTACACTAACTATATATATTTTTCAGAAAAATATGTTGCTGATGTACGAATTTCATTGACAAAAAACGAGCCTTAGACCTTGTTAAAATGTACCAAACTATTGAGAATAAGTTAGTACTCCTGGAGTACTTTTCAAATCAGTTGGCCTTTTGTCATTTCGACTTATAACCCGTAAACTATGAGCTTTCAAATATTCCTAAAAACTGCCCAGAAATGGCAGTTTTGGCCTAAACACCTCACTTCACGACTGTTTATTTCATAATCTATGCACATAAGGGAAAAATGTCAGTGTTAGAACTTTTAGATAATGCACCAAGCTTTCTAAAGATACTGAGTATGACCTCTAATTCTCAGTATACATCATTTTACAACTAGTTTTCCGAGGCCACTTTAGCCGTATTTTAGAAATTACCAAGTATAATATTTTACGACGAAAACTTGTATTTTCACATTTTATCGCCAAACGGCTATCATAAAACATCGTTACACCATATGAACATGTAATATTCATTATGACTTAATACGATAATATAAATTATATTTTCGACAATATTACATATTTTGAATTAATACGAGTGGTATAGATTATAAGTGCAAGTGCATACATGAAGTCATTTCATAATCTAAATTAGATTACATGCATTCATTTTAGGTTGCGGCCAGTGTTCGCGCCTTGTTGCCCTGTTCATTACATATTCATTGTTCCATCACTACAGGTGAGTTCATGCCCCCTATTTTAACTTGTTTTATAACTGTTTTGGGGGAGAATACATGCTCGTTTTTACATGAATGCAATACTTGTTTTACTTGACCATGCTACTTGCTTACTTAAACACCAATTGCCTTACTCAAATGTTTCTTTGTTTATTCAAACGCTTTAAGTGCTCATATGTTACAACCTACATTGCCTGGGTATGGCATGATACCCTTACATTGCCTGGGTATGGCATGATACCCGTACATTGCCTGGGTATGGCATGATACCCCTACATTGCCTGGGTATGGCATGATACCCCTACATTACATGGTTTCATATTTACACATATCTTTGACTTTTGGCTCAAATATTACAATTGTTTACATAAACCAAATCATGTTTGGCGGTGGGTTGTAAACACACAGGTTGCAAGTCTTGTTATGGCCGAGACTTGGAACCGGGTGGATTTACAATGCCTTCGCTGGGAAATCTTCATCCTAATGCAATTCATTTTCATTAAACTCTATGAACTCACCAACCTCGTGTTGACGTTTTAGCATGTATTTTCAGGTATTAAGCAATGGCACGCTACTGGATGTTTTGGCAGGGCATGGCATGGTCATAGAAGACTCGGATGTTCATTTGGGTACCGTTTTAACTAATTTAAGGGCCTACTTCCGCACTACTTTTAACAATGTAAATTCAACGTTTTTGTTAAACAACTTTATTCTAAATGATTGAAGTAAAAACCGTTCTTTGCACTTGTGTTGTGATACCAATTGAGTTACACCCCAGCAACATGTAAGCTTCCGCTGGACCCGATTTTGGGGGTGTGACATATTTGGACATAAATCACTCTTTTTTCAATTACTTTTACACAAGTTGCTCGGAAGGAGATTAACAAATTTAGCGGCAGTTTTGGATGCCTTCCTATTTACCATTTTAGATTGAATAGAAAAGTGGCAGATTATGTAGAAATAAGCAATAAAAACAATCCTCGAGTCTTTAGAGTCTTGATGTTAATTTTTTTAATAGGTTTAGGAATCGTTGCACAACCGGGATGGGGAGCAGGAGAGCTTGAGGTTAAAATATGGATCTCGAACTTGAGCTTAGGAACTTAAATAAGCCAAATGCTCAATATGATAACATCAAAAGCTGCAAAAGACGGAGCTTTTCCAAATTCAAATAAGCCCATAAGCCCAAAACATAAGCTTTTGTGTCTTTAGTAGTTGTAAAATTTGATTTCATTTTTGGGTTTTTGTAGAAACTTGCCTTAGATGGAACTTAGAGGCGAGGTATCACCAACCATTGGTACACTGAGTAGATTGCAGATATTGTAAGCGTGTACTTTTAACGTTTTAGTAACTCTAAAATTAATAGTTTTCGTGCAACTCGTGATTTTGAAGTATGCATGTTTTTGTTTTTTATCAGGGTTCACTTCACCATAACAGATTACATGGTCTTGAAGTAAAAGTTTTTAGTAAATGTGTTGAACTCAGGGATTTAATGTAATTTGGATCTCCTTTCTTCTTTCTCAGTTTTTTACTTTTTGTGTTTTAATTAACATCCAAGAATGGAAATTGCAGGGTCTATGGGCAGTGGTCGAACCAATATCACTTATGGGCAGTGGTCAAACCAATATCACGTAATCTTGCACAACTTGAGGATTGTCAAGGGAGCTACTTATCAATTTATGACCCGAAAATAAATACAACAATGTAAGTATGCATGTATATCGTGATGAGCTATTTTTTGCTGATTTTGTTTTACTCCAATTTGATTTCTAGGATGCTGTCAGTCGAAAAATTAGATTGGACACAATTGTGTATTTTGTTATGGTACAAGGCTCCTACTGCGTTTTCATTACGCCTCAAGATATTAGGTAATCACATATCCTATACGTAGGTCGTTCTCTGATTTTGCATCCAAATTACACTTTGAGCTTCTTGCTTTTTGGTTTCGTTAATAATACCCGTTAAAGATCAGGTCTAACCCGAATTGACCCACTAATGTGCTGATATTTACAACTCTAAAATTCTGTATTTTACCTTGCTCTGGTGATGGAAACATTAGCTTTTTGAAATGTAGAAAGAAAACCAATCGACCCACTCCCGTTCCCGGTTACAATTGAAATTATAATCACGTCCTCTTCGCAACCTTGGAACCTATCTGCTACAAGTGATTTTTTGATAGTTGATCTTTAATATAGCAAACTCTAAAGTGATTTTCTTGAATTCGCTGTTGGGTTTAATATGATGTTGCATATCCTATACGAAGGTCGTTCTCTGATTTTGTATCCAAATTACACTTTGAGATTCTTGCTTTTTGTTTCGTTAATAATACCCGTTAAAGATCAGGTCTAACCCGAATTGACCCGCTAATGTGCTAATATTTACAGCTCTAAAATTCTGTATTTTACCTTGCTCTGGTGACGGCAACATTAGTTTTTTGAAATGTAGAAAGAAAACCAATCTCTCAATTTCACCAACAATTTCCCGGATCGACCCGTTCATAATTAATTGGGTCGAAATTGTCACTTCTACATGCATCGTGATCTTGGATACTACCGGCTGCATCTCGCCATCTTTTTAGCATTATCTCTTGGTATTGGAACAATATTCTATCATGTTGGCTCAAGTTACAGCTCGATTCAGGTTATACACTATATTCAGGATGTTAAAACTACAAATGTAGGATAGATGTAAAATTCCTTTTATGTCCTGACCATCTCCAACATTTCTTCGAGTAAGTATGCTCTTTATCACTTTACATGTTTTGAAAGTTAGTTTCAATTTTAATTATTTATATATATGCTCCTTTTCTTCTCAGCTATACTTTGTTTCCATTGGTGCTTTTGTTGGAAGCTGTAGTCGAATGCAGGAATAACCCTCCTCTTAAAATAAGCGATGCTGCCGCAGAAGGCGTGCTTTGTTGTTTGGAACACCTTCTGATCAAGTGTCATGTACCGTCCCTAGACCAGGTACTATTTCAATCACACCCCTTCGTTCCTTCATTTTTTTTTATTATTATTGTTGAAATGACAAAGGTGCCTCTTTTAATTAATATATGCAGATGGTTGGGCTCTTGAAAAAGCTCACTAACACAACATTGCTATCTCGGTCCCAAGCATCAGAGGAGTTTCGTGAAGGTGTTATCAGATGTTTTAAGGCCCTGCTTAACGCTTTATGTTTATGCTCCAACCCGTCTTGTGAAAGCAAACAACTTAAATCTATACCTAGGCTTATAGACAATAGATATTCACAGTCATTCCCGGTACACGAGCTTGATCTTGAGGAGTGTTTACTTGCATTCCTTCGATCTCAGTCTACTGCTGTTACTGTTGGAAACTGGCTATCGCTTCTGCTAAAAGTATGTCTTTGTTTAAAGTAATGATTTTTACTTGCTCTGTGCCGATATTATATAAAGATAGAACCTTTATTTTGGATTGTTTTGCTTAGGCTGCTGATGTTGAGGCATGACGGGTTGGATTACGACAACTTCTTCTCTTGTAAATAAACTTTTGTCAGCAATATTTCCACATGTAAGTCCACGAAATTATTTGATTACGTATATGAGTGTATCTGTTGTATGTTGTAGCTTTATTTGTCGATTTTACAACATTGGATATAGGGTCACATGCCCATAGTAGTTCCACATTAGAAGTTCCATTTAATGAATATTTATTTTGACCCGCCAATTTTAACTTTAAGTTTCTGCGGTTGTGCAGAACTGAAGAAATAGTTAGAGTTAGCAGTGAACGCGGTTTTCGATTCTTGGGACAGTCCAATGGCCAATAAGTTCAGGAGTACTAACTAGATAACAAGGTTAAAGGGTTGAAGCAATTGATTTATGGTTCTTACCTGCTGTCTTTTTCCGTTCTAATATTAGTGTTCAAGTTTCTATGTGATTTCTTTTCATGTCATGCTTTTATCATGTTAGGAGAATACAAAAGCGAGAACTCCAAATGAACATTGTATGTCTTACTAGCAAGCAATACGCTTAATAATATGTCATGTATATTCTTATTGACTTGGTTATTTTGTGAATCTCAGGAGTACACTACCCAAGCTCTTGGTATCTGTCTTCACCTTCTAGAGAACAACAAATCCTCTTGACAGCGTGCGGAAGTAAGATGCAATTGGAATTCGGAAATATAGTACATATGTACATACGTGTTAATCTTATATTGTTACTTATGGAAGGTGTCAGTAACATATATGCCACTGTGTCACATCACTAATATCCACAAACATACCCCTCTTAGTTGCATCTTTTGTCCTTGCATTTATATTAAAAGGGTAAAGAACCTAAGTTAGCTGTAACTTAAACTAAAATGAAAAACGACTACCTTTTTTCCTTTCTAGGAATGTAGTTTTTTTCTGGTGACATTAGTGAAGAGACTCAAAGCCCGCGGCTTGGGGTGTAGGTGAGACACAGTTGGTAACTATAATTGATGAGATAAATTTATATATATTTATTAGTAACTCAGTGGCTTTGACCACAGAAAGAGATGTAGGAGAAGTACAACTAACAATGACCATAGAAAGATGCTTGATCTGGCTAAGAACCTGAGTTTTGTTAGCCTTACGTACATCTTATTTATGATATTGTTAGAGGTTAAAGTATTCAACGGGTCACAAGAACCACCTCTCAATTTCTGCAATACGTGGAGTAACGATAAATGGCAGTATAGAGTTATTATATACTTATACAATAATATCTTTTCTTATCACGAGGCCACCAACTATTAACATTACAAATATTAGTCAAGTAAAGAGAAAAAATGATGGCATCAAGTGTAGAATGATTATCAGGCGGTTAATCTTTTTTCAGTTAGGCTAGCACTAAATATGGAAGGTTGTATTGTTCTCTCACGCCATATCATAACTTGAAAAAATGCTTAATTATCTAAAGGTTGTATTGTCACCAAAAAGTGCTTAATTATATGGGGTCTAATGCCATGTGGACCAAACGAAGCATTTACTATTTTTTACAAAACCATAGCGGCAGAGGACGAAAATAAGTCAGGCCTTGGAACCAAGAAATTATATGTACGAATGTTTATTTTTGATGGTTTGATAAATGCTTTGATTAATGCTTTGATAAATTTAGAAGTACGGCTAACTAGATTAATGCTTTGATATAAAATCTAAGTTGCGACGACATTGATAAAAAGTTTGAAGGTTGTTGTTTCTGATGTGGATGGTAATCTATAAAAAAGCTACTATAAATGTATTATATAAAGAAGTTCTTCAAGGTTTATGATCAACGTTTAATAAGTATTTACAATATACATATGACATGTTTTATGCCATTTTTTATATTTACACTTATTATTAATCACAAACTTCTTTTACTTACAAATTTTTAAAACTTATTAGGTGTTCACGTAATGAACATTGGGTTGAAGTGTTACAATGATCGCTACATACATTTGCTTCTCAAGACCATCAAAATTGGAGATCACGAGACAATAGACGTTTATTACATAGATATTTACAAGCATAGTAGTTTATAGTATCATTGACTTATAACTTATTATTCCGTTACAAGAAAATTTCATAGCGTTTACGTTCGTTGTTCTTCTTACTTTATTCACGTACTTATCTTTTTTAATAAAAAACCCTCTAAAATCCCGTGAATTCCACGGGTCTATAAGCTAGTTAAAGATAGACCACAATTGACTAAAAAGGTGTCAGTAGACATGACCCGCGAGCATTCATTTTGGGCGTCAATTGTTCACCGTTGAATGACCATGTATGCATGCGGTCGTGTTTTCCAATGTTTTGAAAGCCACTCGAGTCATCGGATCATCGGTTCAACCGGTTCAACTACCGGATCAAACCGATTTTCTATTAAAAAAATTCAACCGGTCAACCGGTTCGGCCACCGAGTCAACCCGTTTCAACTGGTTCGACCACCGAGTCAACCGGGTTTTCTATTAAAAAGAGGGAATTGCATATATATCATTCCAAAGCCTCATAATTGCATATATATCCAACCAAAACTCATAATTACATATATATCCTTCCAAAGTAGGGATGAGCTCGATACCAAACCCACACCGAATTGGTGGTACCATTTTTTTCCCGAGCATGAAATGGCTGTACTAGTACCGTACCGGACGGGATTCCGGTACCGGTTCTGATATCCGGTACCGGGAAATCGGTACTCATCCATTTTTTCCCGCTTTTTGTTAAACCAAAAAGAATTCGAGGCTTCATGCTAGTAAGTTACTATGTATAAATGGCTTAGATGAGATCCTCATATATTCAAGGATTCTAATGTTACGTCCTTCTCATATCTTGATATATATAGCATCCACTTTCTGGCTAAGACCGTTAAATATGATTAAAAATCAAGCATCATAGCAAGTCAGACGACGGAGCCATAGTTTCTCATTCGGGTGAGCCAAAACAAATACAAAGAAATCTCAAAGAAATTAGATGTGTAAATCTTAGAAGCTTTACTATAAAAGGTTTTTACTAAAATCATATAAGACATATAATCTAAACTATAAGAGAAGGCAATATCCTTCTCAGTTTCAGTTACTAAATTCCTAAACTGAAGATCATCACTCATGACTCATTTTGTATTTCAATAATAATGTGAAGAATAAAATGGTCTGGTAATTTTGCTTAGTCATTGGCGATTGAACTCACATAATTCAAAACACCGCACTTCTTGTTATTTCTGTAGAACAATATTTCTTGAAAAAGGATTATGTATTGAATAAAGGACGTAGGGATGAGCAAAATATACTACTCATAATCATTGTCTTAGTAGGTGTCTGAAGATGACTAACAAAGCGTATGTAAACAAAATATAATACTAATCACTGTATGTATACTGATAAACAAGTCTAATATTTGTGTTCGAAGTTGGTAAAAACGCTTTTATTTACCAAAATTCAAACATGTGATACGTCCATTTTAACTAATGGTGAACATTTGGGTTCGAAGTCGGATGAACCAGGTGTTTCTTATTCAAGCAAGATTTTAAAGTTATAAAGAAGGACAAACAAAAACCGTAGTAATATAAAGTAAATGACTACTCAAATTTCATGTTTGGATAAGCATTTTAATTAAAAAATATGTACTTAAATTTCGGTATTTTTTCGGTACTATCTCGTTTCGGTACCAGTACCGTATTAGTGCTTCCGAATTTCTTTTTGTTGGATTCATGGTACCGGTCCCGTACGATGAATCGAAAGTCGGTACCATTTCGGTACGGTACAGGTACGGTTCCGACTCGGTACCGGGATTCGAGTCAAAATGCTCATCCATATTTCAAAGCCTTAAAATTGTCAAATATATCCAAATTATTATTTTAAATATATTTAATAGAGAAAGTGTCTAGTAATTATAATTGATATATAAAATGACGATTATACCCTTATTTTTATTAATGTTTTTTTACAATTTCAAAATATCTTATAACCATTTTTAAGAAAAGAAAAAGCAACCATGTTCGGCGACTCAACCGTGTTCGGTATCGACGAATCTTGATTAAGAATTTCAACAACACTATCCATCGTTCCATCTAAACGTAAACTCCTATATATATAGATCAAATGATATAATAAAATTCAAACCAATAAAAGGATATTTAGTAATTGCAATTTTTTCTTTTTCTTTTTTTTTTAAAATAAGAATAAGTGTATAATCATCATTTTATATATCAGTTATAATTATTTGACATTTTTTTCTATTTAATATATTTAAAATAATTATTTGGATATTGATCGTACAATATTTTGCACTACCAGGCCTTTGATGGTGATCAAAGGATATAGGGGGTGATGTGGTTGAGCCAAGCTTGTGTCTAACCTGAAAATAAGAAATACAAAGACATTACGTTAAGTCATTGCACAGNACACCATCCATCGTTCCAAAACGTAAACTCCTATATATATAGATCAAATGATATAATAAAATTCAAACCAATAAAAAGATATCTAGTAATTGCACTTTTTTTTTTTTTTTTTTTTTTTTTTTTTTTTTTTTTTTTTTTTTTTATTCTGATAAATTTTTATATCTTTTTTTTTTCTTTTATTTTTATTATTTTTTTTTTTTTTTTTTTTTTTTTTTAATAAGAATAAGTGTATAATCATCATTTTATATATCAATTATAATTATTTGATATTTTTTCTATTTAATATATTTAAAATAATTATTTGGATATATTTGATAATTTTAAAGCTTTGCAAGGATATACATGCAATTATTAGTTTTGGTTAGATATATATGCAATTATAAGGCTTTAGAGGGATATATATATATGCAATTCCCCCTAAAACAAAAAAGAAAAAAACCAAACCCAGCAGGTCAACCGGTTAACCCGTTTTTAAAAACCCAGTTTTTTTACCCGTTTTGTTGGCCAGAACCGGTTCAACCGGCCGGGTCGACCCGGGTTTCAAAACATTGGTGTTTTGAGGTTTTCTCATTGATAATTGATGACCATTGGTTTGTTCATTAGCGACTCGCCTTATTTTTTTTCCTCAGTCTTTTAGTCATGAAAGGCCATCTTAATTTGCGGTATGGTACCAGGTGGCGTTAACAAACACGTCCAACGAAGTCCAATGAGGCTTTGATTTTGACCATCAAATAGAAACTTAATGGAATGTTTAGGCTATAAACACAGTAAAGGGCGAGATCGACTTGCCGATCGATCATCCTTGCTGTGAGTGTTGAACGGCAATCTATCGATTACATTTTTTATATATATAAGTCGCTTGAACAATCGACTGGGAAGAAATGAAATAGCACAAAAGTGGCCCCCTTATATTTTTAACCGTTGGGTATGTTTGTAATTTTTGATTTATTTATTTTTTAATTTAAACACTTTATTTTATATTATAAATTCCACACACAAACCACAATTCTAACCCCATTTATCTTATCTTTTTATACACCAATTTATATACACTTTCATCAACTTTTTTAATGGCTTGTTCGCTTCCACACACCTTTGATGAAATCAAAACTTTGGTTCAGAAACAAATCGAAGATGATAAAGCTCGTCAGCTAGTTCTTATGAATTTAGCCGTAGAATTTGAAAATGCATCTATAGCTAAAGAAGATTTGAGGAAAGCGTACGAGAAATGCAGTGGCATTCCACAAGATGAGAAACGTGCTTTGATCGACGCTTATTTTAATTAAGCATCTGATTTCGATTACGAGATGCCTAATGCTTTGTTTAGAAAGGCGGGAAAAATATAACTACAAATGAATTATAAATTTGTTTGGATGCATGTTAAAAATAAGTAGGAGTATTGTGTGTTTGTATTATTTTTTAAATTCCGTATTGTAATGTTTATTTTTATTTAAATGAATGAAAATTTATTGTCGAGTATGAAGAACCAAAGTAGAATCCGAACTTTTATTCATTACACAAGCAAAGCAGGATATGACATTGAAAGGAAAATTAAAACTACGACACAGAAAATAAAACATATAAGTTCTTCAGCCATAGATTAATCTGGATACTTCCCGGATGCAGAATCATAATCCAGATACTCAGCAAATTGCAACCTGAAATACCCATCCTCAACTCTTCTTTCCTAAAGAACTCATCCAACTCTTGTTGACGCCTTGCGTTTTCTGCATCAACTCTTGCTTCTTCTTCCAATGTTTCTCTTAATGCCTCTTCATCCAGAAGAAGTTGCTCTCCTTGTTCCTTAGTAAGAAATCCATCAGTATTTTCATAACTTTCAGTTTTATATTCATCACCTATCTCATGTTCATCAACTGATTCCTCAACCGTTGGAAATGAAGAATCAGTTGACATGGATTGGTGCGTATGTTGTTGTATGATGAACTGTAGTCGGGGTTTGGGGGGGGGGGGNCGCCAGAGAGAGAAACTGACATGGCAGATAAAATGAAGGTCGCTGATGGTCCTTACTTTGTTTAGCCTAAAAAATCGATCTTTCATCTTTAGAAGCTTGAACCGAGATAGTTTCAAGATTTCTTGGTCTAAACAGTAATTATTATTTAGGTTTTACTAATGGATGACACTTCTACATAGTTATCATTAGGGCTTTGCTAATGAAACTTCTACATGCTATAGTTAAGACTTAGGCTATGTTTGGCGACACGTAGCAGTAGCAGTAAGCAGTAAGCAGTTGGCAGTAGCAGTAAGCTGTAAGCAGTAATCAGTAGTTGTTTATTTAAAAAACATGTTTGGTAACGTAGCTGTAGCAGTAATTATAAAATGTAAAATTACGAAAAAGGTCATATACACATTAAAATAAAATAAATGATTAAACAAATGGGGTTATATATGTAATTTCAGTATCTAAACGCTTGGAGCAATTCTGGAAAGCTCATTCAATAAGCATTTCATTTTGGAGCGGTTAGGATAGTTTCAACCGCTATTAGAGATATTGCCAAACAAGCTTTTCATCGAAATGCTTACTGCTTACCGCTTGTCGCTCCTAAACGCTTCCTTACCGCTTGTTGCCAAACATGACCTTAAGAGGCTATATTTGAGTGCATATGTTTGTAATAATTTAGTTCATTAAATTACAATCGAGTTGTTGGTTATGTTTTCAAGTTTTTTATAGATTGTATCCATTACTTAGAATTGTCATCCAATCATAATCATTTCATAAGTGGTTATGTAAAGAAAACTCTCTCTTAAATCTTAATCATAAACAAAACTAGCCACTATACTTTTTATTTACAATTTTAAGGTGAAGGTTCAGCTAGATAATTAGAAAACTTAGGACTATCAAAATTACATGTAATTAGATTTTAAAACAAATGCGAATATCTTTTTGTGAAATTTCATTCATGTGCCATAGGTTTTACAGAACTTTATTAACATGTGATTCGAATAAACATGAACAAACTGGCTCAAACTTTGAACTTCATGTATCTCAAAGTTTTTTTAGTGATCACTCAAAGTAACTCAAACTCTGAGCTAAGCTAAATTCAAGGTTTGGGTGGTGGTAGGAAAAGAAGTACTGTAACTCGAAGTTGTGCTCCTTGTTACCTTTTCAGATATGATTGTAACTATATTTAGGGATGAGGCGAGTTATTTTGCGAACTCAAAAAAGCTTACAAACTGACGGATCAATCTGGATCGTCCATTTCATTGAATTAAAAACGACAATATCAAATGATTAAAAAACACGGAGGGACTAAAACTGCAAATATGCCAAACTTACCCCACCAATTCAAACGTCATTATCCACACGTCCTTCCAAAAACTGCAAAAAAACAGTTTCTATTTCTCTCTCTCTCTACTATCAACATCAACAACAAAAAACACTAAAAAATCAAAAATCAATAGTCATTTAACCATCAAAATCATCTAAAAATCATAAAAATGGATGATTCAAAGCCTGAAGAAACCGATACGGCAAAAAAAACGGTGGAAAATGAACCAAATCAAAATCCGATTAATGGTACGACACTCATTTCGATCTTATTTAAAATATTATTAGAGATTTTGTGAATATTCTTGTGAAAAATGACAGAATAGAAGATAGGTTTAAGTTATCAGAAGTGATAATGTGCATATAAGATGTTCATACTAAGATTATGGCAGTTATTGGGATGAGAAATGGCTTGTTTGTTGACTTTTGTGAAAATATGGAAGATTAGATGATAGTTTTATGTAATCACAAGTGATAATGTACATATAAGTTATTTATGCTAGGTTTACAGCAGTTTTTGTGACAATAAACAACTTTTTGATTATACTTTGTGATATATCACTAGTGATAATGTACATATAATATATTTATGCTAGGTTTACAGCAATTTTTGTGACAATAAACAACTTGTTGGTTATACTTTGTGATATATCACAAGTGCTATACCACAAGAGATATTTTTAAAACATGTTTAGGTAATCACAAGTGATAATACGACAATTTTTGTGGCGAGAAAATACAAAAGATTAGATGATAGGTTAGGTTAACATCAGTTTTGTGGCGAAAAATGACTTGTTTGTTATACTTTGTGATTCTATGAAGTTTTTTGCGAGAATACAAAAGATTAGATGATAGGTTTAACTAATCACAAGTGATAACGTGCATATAAGATGTTTATGATAGGTTTACGGCAGTTTTTGTGACAAGAAACAACTTGTTAGTTATACTTTGTGATGCTGAAAAGATTTTTGTGAAAATATAACAAAGTAGTTGGTAAGTTTAAGTAATCACAAGTGATAATGTGCATATAACATGAGATATATATATATATATATCACAAGTGATATATCACAAGTGATATTATCACAAGTGATATATCACAAGAAATATTTGTAAAACATGTTTAGGTAATCACAAGTGATAGGATAAAAGCTTAGCTTTATGATAGTTTTGTGGCGAGAAATGACTTGTTAGTTATAATTTGTGATCCTATGAAGATTTTTGTGAAAATATAAAAGATCAGATGATAGGATTAACTAATCACAAGTGATAACGTGCATATAAAATGTTTCTGCTAGGTTTATGGCTGTTTTTGTGATGAGAAATGACTTGTTTATTATAGTTTGTGATGATGCAGATCAACAGAAACAAACAGAGATTGAAGATGCTTTAAAGACAGTTGGATTGTTTGAATCTACGACATCTACTAAAGGTACATTTTGAAAAAATAATATTACCACCTGTGATATTCCCAAAAAAAATTAACAAGCATGCATACAAATCTAACTTATATATAATATCTCAGGTGATCCTAAGGTAAAAACTGAAGAACCACGCATTATAATGAAGATGAGGAAAAAATCAGTGGGCCCAAAACAAATTAACGCAAAAAAAAGATTAGAAAAATCTGCAAAGCTACAAAGAGAAGCACAGAATAAGGAGGCTGAAAAAAGAAAACCACAAGATGATGAACCAGATGAACCACGTGTTACAAAGAAAAGTAAAAATAAAGTTGATAAAAGTGGCTCGCCATCAATAAGGACTAGAGGTGCAAATCAAAAGAAGTTTGATGAAGCTTACAAAAAGATGAAGGAGGATAGAAAAGGTAAAGTCAATGAAGGTGAACCAGCTGATAAGGAGTATTTAGAGGTTTCTGAGGACGAAGAGAAAAAAACATATAAAAGGAAGAAGGTGTCTGGAAAAAGGAAAGTTGATAAGGCTCAGGAAGCTGGTGATGATGATATACAGAATTCAGAGGAGGAAGAGGAATGAACAGGAAGAGAAGAGCCAATTGAAACTAATACAACAAGGAAAAATACAAAAATGTTCCAAATATTGAGAGGAAGGGCAACTGCAGTAAAACTCTATGAAACAATGAAAAGTTTGAGTACAGAAAGAAAAAAAATGATAATGGAGATGGGGTTCGGAGATCTGATAGATTTTCCAATAGGATCAATACCAACAAAATTAGCGTTCTTCGTGGTCAACTCTCTTGATACAGATACTATGACTTTAAACCTTCCAAATGGAAAAATCCCCATTTTACCTGAAACTGTGAATGAAATTTTTGGAATACCAATGGGAGAAACAATGCTGGAAAGGCAACGCGGAGAAAGAGAGTATGATGACCCATTCATTGTACAATGGAGAGATCAGTTCCCTGCTGACTTAAAGAGGATCACAACAACAAATTTATCACAAGTGATTCTTGAAACAACAAATGCTGATTACATGTTCAAGATGAACTTTTTAATGTTGTTTGCAAACACAATGGGATGCTGTGACAATAGTTCAGTGGTGAAGTACACAGTGTTAACGAATGTTTTAGAAAATGATAATGTCCAAGACATCGACTGGTGCAGTTACATCTGGGAATGCGCGAAATATTCAAAGTCAGATTGGAAAAAAGCCATCAAAGATAAGAAGGAAGTTGTGTATTATGGCCCTATAACATTCTTAATGGTAAAAATCCTCAATTATTATCTAATTATATCACAAGTAATAATTTATCACAAAGTAATAAATTATGTATTTATAACACACATTCTTTATGAAACAGCTCATGTATCTGCATTACACAAGGATTGCTGGTATGGATGTGAGACGTAAAGTTCCAGCCTGCAAAAACTGTAACTCAATTTTCATAAAAAGAAGAGAGAATATTGAAGTCAATAGAAAAAAATTTGGACAGGTGGAGGTACTTGGAGAAATGAGTGAAGAAGTACAAAGTAATCTAAAGGAGGTAACATACGCAAATTAGTATATATATAGTGCAAAATCACTTGTGATCATACAAAGTTTTATATAATATCACAAGCTATAGTATGTTAATAATGGTAGCGTTTTTAAAATTATATCACAGGAAGTATATCAGATGATACAAGAGAGAATTGATAACATTTTGAGTGAGAAAGAAATAT